>NDXB01016340.1:37197-70618 GCA_002631895.1 Agapornis roseicollis
AACTTTCTGAAAAAGCTCTAGGTGTGATGCCATTTCTATGTTTCAAAAAAAAAAAAAAAAATAAAAAAAAAATAAAAATTCTATTGATTGTTTAAAACTGTGATAATCTACATTCACTCTGTGTCTTCTGTGGTGTCTGGATAATTAGGGCTGAACTCTGCAATGTATTTCTTATTAGCTCTTTCATTTTAATGGCCTGTACAGGCAGAAAAGTAGCATGAAACTCCAGTTTTAACCCTGCAATTTAGAGAAAGTTGTGGTTTTTCTACCATCTTATTCTTTTCTCAGTGATTGTCATGAAGCTGAATTAATATTGTGCTGCTCTCTTCTCATTTGGTATGTGAATGAGGTGTCCCAATTTCGTTGCTTTGTGTACCATGTTCCTGTATCCACAGAAATATCTGCATTTCACACACATCTCAGAAAGAGTAAAGATACAGGGATGGAATTCAAAGTATCTTATACTCTGCCAGCTTTCTGAAGTCTGTACAGATGAAATTGTTGCCTTTGGCTTTTTGCTTAGCTCTTTTAGGTAATGCAACCTGAAAACTAGGTAAGATTTGAAAGAACCCACTTAGCATTCTCAAACTGCCAAATTTAAATAAACAATTTAGTCCAATTGCTGATAAAAAAAAATCCAGTTCAACACAGCTATCTTTATTTTAAATGAGGCTGGCATATTATACCTTTATGCTTTTATTGTTTAATAGAGATACCTAAGTGTGCCCTCATCACCATCATATGGAAGTGCCTCCAAAGTACTTAACAAAAATTACAACAACAACCTCTTTTTCAGTGATGAACTGAAGCTCTGAAAATTACTCTTTCCCTGGGTTCTTCTGCAGGAAGGTCATCAACCTTCATTTCCTTCTTACGCCTCTCCTCGCCTGCCCTTGGGAGTAGCCATCTCCTTTTTGGCTTTCATTACTCTAGCCAAGGTAAATAATAGACAGACCTTGTTATTAATGTTCTCATTTAAAAATCTATTATGGTATTTAGAATGATGAGGTCTGACTCTAAGTCAAGGGAAGATTAATTACATGACAGTAGTGAAAACGGGATGTGACGCTCTTTGGACTGATATGACTAACCATGCCAATAAATCTGAGCTTGCACAATTGCCATAGTGAAGTGTGCGCCATGTGCCAGCATTCAAAATCTTCCTCTCTACTCATAAGCAGTTACCAGGATGTCACTTAATTATCTCTTTGAGGCAGGCACTGTAGCAAGAGTAAAAGTATTTCTTAATATGATTTCTCAGGGAGAGGGATGCAAGAAACATCTCCATGAAATAAAAGATACTGTTGACACAACCTTCTCTTTTTCATTCTCTTCCTTTTTGTTTCTCGTACTGAGAGGAAAATGTTGGAATTATACAGGCTTACAATCATAATTGGCAAGCAAATTATGTCGCTTACTAGACAGGTACTGGCCTTACTGCCCTGTCTGCTCATCTTTTAGCACCTGTTGTTCCAAGAGCTCTGTCTTAAGGGTCTGTGGTTTGCCACACTTGGTTTTGGCCTTCAAAGACCCATGTGCCCTAGGATCTGCCTTTGGAAAAAGTTGCCACTTCCTCCTTTAGCAGTCTTTGATGATCTGATTTAGGGTCACTGAAGTTCATGTGTATTTATATAGCTATAAATAAACTCTTCATTTATGCAATCTGTGAAGAGCCATCAGCTGGGTCAGCACATAGCATGTGGAGCATCAACAGAAAATTTCATACAGCTGATGCCAGGGGACATTACTTTCAAACTCCTCTAGAAATCTGACTAAAATTGCCTGTTAAAAATTAGTTTCATCTAAACTTCCTGCCCTTATTTAGCAACAGTATAAGACACAAACAACTTGTGGGGCTACGCAAGCAGATACAGGAGGCACAAAGGACAATCAGAAGGGAGGAAGCATGGAACTATTTCCCATGATGGTAAACTTTCTTCACAGCCATCAAGCCTGTTTGTGTGTGCTTCCTAGTACGTTCCTCACCAGTCATAGCACATCCTCAGATACCTTACTTTGCAGATCACAGAATCATAGACTGGTTTTTGTTGGAAGGGGCTTTAAAGATCATCTAGTTTCAACCCCCTGCCATGGGCAGGGACACCTTCCATTAGACCAGGTTGCTCAAAGCCCCATCCAGCGTGGCCTTGAACACTGCCAGGGATGGGGCATCCACAACTTGCCGGGGTAACCTGTTCCAGTGCCTTACAACTCTCGCAGTCAAGAATTTCTTCCTAATATCTATCTACCCTCTTTCAGTTTTACCACTTGTCCTGTCACTACACACCCCGGTAAAAAGTTGCTCTCAGGATTACTTGTAGGGCTTCTTATGTACTGAAAGGCTGCTACAAGGTCTTCCAAGGGCCTTCTCCAGGCTGAACAAGCCCAGCTCTCTCTGCCCATCGTCATAGGAGAGGTACTCCAGCCCTCTGATCATCTTTGTGGCCTCCTCCGAACTTGCTCCAACAAGTCTGTGTCCTTCTTATGTTGGGGGCCCCAGAGCTGAATGCAGTCTTGCAGGTGGGATGCTGACTTCTTTCAGTTGTGCAAGGTGAAGTTGTGCATGGCCACAGTCTGACTGCAGGGGAAGAAACCTTCACCACAGGGACAAAAGCAAGAAGTTTGCATGCATTTATTTCTTTCCAAGAGGATGGAATAAAGGTAAAACAAATCATCCCAAGCAGAAATGAAAATTAGCATCATTTTTTTACGGCCTCAAGCAACTGTGGTGCCAGAGCCACATCTAAGACCTGGCTCCAGCCTGCTCCCAGCTGCACTGTGGGGGCTGTCCAGGCCCCCAGGTTCTGCAGTGCCAGCGTGGCTTCAGTGTGATGTCTAATCTGGTGCCCAGCATTAGCAGTGCGAAAGTCTTGACTTCCTTGCTTTACTAAATTTCCCCTATTGTGGCAAGGGGAAGCTAACATAAACAAGATGACTTGGAGGAAAATGTCTATCTTTTTAAAACCTGAAGTGTGTCACTGGTCAGGACTGCATGTGATACATAAAAACCTCAAGTAACAGTTTCTGCTGGAAGATGTTTGTTGAGCCAGATCATGAAAGCTGTGAAAGATAAGGAGCTTCAGCAAATTATTTCTAAAATAATTTTCATGCATGTTGTGTTGGTAAAGGAAGCATTCACTGAGTGAACAAAATCTTAATTTCTTCTAGAACTATTCTGTTTATGTATATGCACAAAATTAAAAGCAAAGGGAAAATCTCAAATACATGTGAAACTTTGTCTTTGAATGATAGGGGTTTCACTTGAGATTTCACCTTTGAAGAATTGCCCATATCTCTGCGTCCAACTTGGATGCTGTGAGAGCAGAAGGATATCAGCAACCAAAGGAAGAGAGGGAGGGAGGGAAATCACTGCCCTGCACAGTTTGAAACCCCATGTACTAGGTATAAGTTTTCTTGATTCATTAAGCTCTATTGACCTAACAGCTTCACAAAATATTTATGACTAGGAAGAAATGAACTTTCTGGTCATCAACAATGAATGAGGTGACATTAGACGAGCATGGTATTGCAGTGACTTATCAATTCGTGGCACATCTGATGCTCCAGTGCAATTGGGAACCTAGACCAAACTTGGCAGTGTAATTAGAGCTAGTTTTCATGTCCAGCTTCACTGACACCTGAACTGCACTCATGTCTTGGTACAAATTACAAAGTGGAAGGGAATATTCTCTTCTACTGACCCCCAAGACCTGAAAATGTGCCAATATTCTTTAGCTCCATCTACTGGCACTTTGAACAAACTAGCCTTTATGTATGTCCAAACAAAAGTATTCCTCTAGAAAAGCAAGATAGCTTTGTACAAATTGCCCATCTGGTAGATATGATTATCTGACTTTTTTAGCTATAATGAAGAATCATTATTTTTGTAATCTCTGTAGGGCGGGGCCTATAATTTCTCAGAGGATAAAACTAAACTAGATGTGTTACTAGACTACAGATGAATAATTGTGTGTGTGTGGCAATATACAGTAATCGTTCCATGCAAGTATAATTGAAGCATCATTAAAAAAAACCCATAATTAAGTCTTTAGCAATACCCAGGGGACACAAATTGTTTCTATTCCCATTTCAAAAATGAATTAACAAAATCTGACCAAAGAATCCTGCCTCCTATTTGCCTTCTCTGCTTGTTATACCTCTGTCCCTCTTTGTATGTGGAAAGAAACCACTGGGTTGCTCTTTCCTCTGTTAGATTTGGGAATAGTACTGGAGGGGACTTTCTTCTTGCTCTGCATTCCCACTGCTATAATATTAAGTTTCTTTTAAAGTCTTTGCATAAAAATAGAGTAATACTATTTTTTTTTAGTAGGTAAAAGTGTAAGAATATGCCTGAAGCTTAAATTTTTTAATTTTTAAGTATGGGAAAGTGTATATTTCATGCATGAAGCATTGTAAGATATTCTTCTCAAGTATGCATTTTTCACAGCCTACCATTCAAAAAGAAAGCCAGTTTGCATTCATCACTTACAACAATTGTAGTTTTGTATCCAGACTCCTATGGAGATTTCTTTTTCTTCAACTGCTTCTTCTAGCTTTCATTTTTCATACTGCTCATATATCACTGTTTAGTGTAATGGGAAAACTCTGAAGGAACAATCCGTAGTTTTTAAATAAATAAATAAAGCATCCAAACCAAAATGGACTTGCCCCTATTCAGAAAGGATCCTTATTTGGGAGTATATTAATTTGTATAAATACACTTTTAATCAAATTGTTTCCATATTATTGCAGAAATTATTGCTTCCTCTAAAATAATACTGAAAAAGGAAACAAAACATAGCACCATAAGCAATCTGTTATTGTGGAGTCACCTCAAGACTTAGTTCTGGCACAACTGTCCATAGCCATTCTCTGATAGTCACAATTAATTTATTCCATTTTAAACAAAGGGGTTTAGCATTCCTCAAATAACAGCAAAATACTTAGGAAATATTTGTTGGATAAGAAGTAAAAAAGATTTGAAGGTGTACCACATATTTTCAGCTAACATGATTTATACATGTTTCTGGTTTTAATGTTGAGGGAAGTTGGATTCAATAAACCATTTGTTTTCCATAGGGAAATCCTGGTTACAGCAGTAATCCTACTTTTTTGTACAATAAATGCAGAGCTTGCCTGCAGGAAGCTGAGCAGAGTGGGGCTCTGGCCTCAGTAAATACAATGGCAAAACATTTCACTGTCTTCACTGCAGTCTTCGTTTTATGTGTAATGGTCAATATTTTAACTCATTTCCCACATGGGCAATGCACACTGGCCTTCTGAGTCTCTAAGAGACTGAACAAACTGCAATGGAGATCATAGGATACCTCTCATTGACTTCCGTAGGCTTTGGTCACGGTCTAATTGGAGGTCAGCTAACAAGCAGGCTCAGCAGTTAAAAGAAAAAAAAGTATTTCACCACCTTATGAGCAAAAGTGGCAGTGACAGGAACATGGAATAAGAAGGACACTTGGGAGGCTGCGGTAGATAGTCACAAGGGACTGCAAGGTGTCCTGGGTTCAGCAATAGCAGTCAGTTTTTCTCCTCCTTAGTAGCTGGTGTTTTGACTTAACCCGGGAACAAGGCTGATAAGACCAATGTTTTTGGTTGTTGCTAAGCAATGTTTGCCCTGACCAAGGACTTTGTGAGCCTCATGCTCTGCCAGGGAGGAGAGGAGGNAAGGCTGATAAATGTTTTTGGTTGTTGCTAAGCAATGTTTGCCCTGACCAAGGACTTTGTGAGCCTCATGCTCTGCCAGGGAGGAGAGGAGGCCGGGAGGAAGCAGGAACAGGACACCTGACCCAAATTCACCAAAGAGGTATTCCATACTATAGCACATCATGCTCTGGATGTAACTGGGAGTTTTCTGGAAGGGCGAACTCTCTCAGGGGTGTTGGTTGGAGGTATTCGGTCGGTGCTGGTAGGGTGCTGTGAGTTATCTGTCAGTGGTTGATGGGATGCTGTATTCTTTTCCTTTATCATTATTATTATTGGTGGTAGCAGTAGTGATTTGTGTTATACCTTAGTTACTAAACTGTTCTTATCTCAACCTGTGGAAGTTGCATTCTTTTGATTCTCCTCCCCATCCCTCAGGAAGGATGGGAGGGCAAAAAAAGGGGGGGTTGAGTGAGTGAACAAGCTGCGTGGCTGAGTTTAAACCATGACAAAGGAGCACCGATGGAGACAAGGTGAACTTGAATCTGGAAAACAACTACATCTGAAGGGCAAAAGGGCTGGTGAGTGAGGCATAAGTAGCTGGCTGGCTGTGACTTTGGGGGTAGGGAGTCTGAAATGTCAATTCAAGCTTCAATGTGAATGTAGAGGGCTTTTTTCCCCCTCTTAGTCAACTTTGCATATGATTTGGCCAATGATGTGCTATAATACAAAGGCAAAATCCCTCTTGTTTGTGGAATCGAATAAAAAAGGTCACATTGCTCCAACTGTGTCCTCCTAGCCTACAGCAGCCAAGCAGGTGAGTAAAATCCTTCAGCATGTGGGGCCATGGAGATGAAAATCTCAAACACAAAGGATTTTTGCCTCAGTTATTTAAATGCTGCAGGGAAATGAGAATTACATGTGTAGCATGAGCTCTCTGCTAGCTAATTCTAAGTCCAAATTGACCTTTTTATAGCTTTCCCTTACTGTTTATCCAATTTTCTTTATCTTGGGTCTCCTGCGTACTAGCATTACTGACAGCTGCCAGGAAAGATACGCTGGCAAAGGCACATTCATACCACTGATTTCTGCCCATCAAGATCGCTCCAGATCACCTGTGCAGACTGGTGACAGGAGCATAGGGTGACCCCATTTTCCTCTTGCTCAAGGACAACCATTATTCTTCTCTGAGTTTACCAACCCCCAACCCAGTACAATCAATATCAGGAAATGCACTGTAATCTCTCCATGAATATAAGCACCCTTTGGGATGTGAGCTGGTCAATGCATTTTGATGTGTTCTTAGAAGAGCGAAAGGTTTAGAACCAGAGTGCATTGTCTGGTTCCCAGCTCACAGGCAATTTCTGACATTTAAGGGGCGTTTTATACATGCTACTCTACTTGACTCTTGGCCCTGTGAAAAAATTAAAGCTAGGTAAGTTTTAAAGAGATTTTTCTTATTTGCCCACAGGTCCAAGAGCTGAATAGATTAGCTAAATCTAGTAAAGGCAGTGAATTAAAATAGGAAAATTGTGTCTTTGCTGGGAAGACCTGTTTTTCTTTGCGTGAACATGATATTTGCTGTCACTTTTTCATTTTCGCTTCCAAAATTAATAAAGACACAGCTAGAATTGTCCCATTTTTCTCCTGTAACATAATTGGAGGTAACCTCCATCTCTGCTTACAATGTTGTCCTAGAGGCGGCAGCAGAGTACATAAGAAACAAAAAAGCTAACACAAATGGGCAGAGTTCTGTTTGGTTAGTAGCTAATCTGTCTAAAATCTCAGTGAAGGGCTTTACTGGAATATAGTACTTGGGGTTTTGGTATAAAACGCAAGAGGGAATATTGGCATGGCTCTGAAATAGGTAACAGGGTGAAAATATTACTAAAGTTATTGCATGTTCTGGAGCTGAGTGAAATAATTCGACCTAAAAAAATCTCCACTTGTTGAAGAGCACTTCCTGAAGCAAACTGTTTTCTATATAACAAATTTGGAGTAAACCTAAACTACTTGCATAGAACTAAACAGTCAGTGGGGTCAGCAAACTTTAAACAACTGGGATGCACTATGACACATTAATGGAAATGTACTTTGCAGTGCAACCATTTAGCAATTTATATAAATATCAAAGCTTTGAGGTTTTACTGTCAGTCTTTGTTTCTGAAGGAGAAATTTATAAAAAACACATGTTTCTAACTGCCACTGAGTGCATGTTCAGAAGGATGTGACCACTGAACTATATCAAACTTTCCTCAGTTAAATCATTTGATGAACCCACTAAGAAGATTCTTCTGTTAATAATGTCTCTTTTCAGTACTAAACAAAACAACTGGCAAAAGTGCTATTGTATTGAGATGGGAGGAGCAAAGACTTAAAGCTTGGTCGCATTGAAGTCATGGATGATTTGTCATTGGCTTCAGTGGGACCAGGATTTTGCTAAAAGCACCAAATGTTTTCTGAAGTCTTTCCATTAATTAGTCTGTAATTATAAATAAATCATCTTGTATAAGTTACTTGTGTACAGAAACCACATTGCCATAAACTTCAGATCTGACTTCAGGTTCTCCAGCTCTGGGACTGCTCTGATCCAGTATTTTGGTTTCTTTTCTCCTGATGCCTGGCTGAGGTGTGAACATGACAAAATTATCATGTCACTTCCAAAGTTTATATTCAAAGTCTGGGTGTGAGTCTCAGTTTATCTGACCATTTGTATTACAGCAGCACCCAGAAGCCTCCAGCCACAGAAAGAATGGCCTTACAAAAGGTATGCTGGCTTGGTATACTGTGCTGGAAAATAAGGTCTCTGGATCTATGCCAACCATCCATAGGCCTGCCCATGGTGCAAATACCGCTGGGAGATGCGCTGGATTGGAGGTTTGTATTTGCAGAGTGGTGCCTGAAGCTGCACAGGCGACCAAGACCATACGCTGTGTGCCAAGCTGTCCTCAGCAGTGGGTGCTGCATTTCTGATGCAGGATAGCCACAAGGTCTTGTCCCAAGGGTTTATAGGGTAAGTAAGCATGTGCACAAAGATTTGTGGAAAAGGTGAAGCTCAGGCTGATTCAGGTCTTGCTGACTCCGTGGCTTTGGCTATTTGGGAGGGTGTCATAGGCTGTGTCAGGCAGTTACTTTCCTAGCATCAGAGAGGGCAATTAAGCCTTTCTCATCTAGTTCAGAAGTCTTAGGAAACCTTTATGTCTGGGAAAGTTTTACTGTTTTGTAAAATGACTAAATGAAGCCATGTACACTGAAATGGTCTTTCTCATTGAAACACCTTGGTTTCTCCTACATTTGATGCAGAAGGGAGCATCTAGCTGCATCACTAAATCCTGCAGGCTTTATTTTGGCCAGAGATCTGCCTTGGTAAGAAGTGAAGGTAGGGGCAGCTGGTTCTGGTGCAATCCTTTGCTATTCTCTGTACTATGGAAAAGCAATACTCCTCTGCATTCACCTAGACTGGCATAATAAGGGGGAATGGGTGCTTGTGCAGTGTCATGTACATGCTTGTTTGTATACAACAAAGTTTGCTGCTGATGGTCCCTCCTTAGGAACAGAAGTTCCTGGGAATTTGTAAACATATATCCATACATACGTTTTCTGAATGCAAACTTCATTTGGGGTAATAATGTCTATGAACAGCTTACAGAAAAGGATAGTTTATATTCATTTAAAACCTAATTTTTACCCACAGGTCCCTGGAAACCAAGCCTCTGCAATATACAAGAAAACCTTTCTAATATTCAAATATGGCATTTTTCTTTGTTTTCAAGACTGCTTAGCTAACCTGTACAAAAATTTGCAGTCCCTCCTTCTACAGAAAACTCCAGCTGATGAGCCAATCTCTCAACATTTCATTCCTGTGTAGATAGTTTGCTAAATTTTTTCCCAAGGCTTTATGGTTTTCAACAATATATCTTTCATCACTGTATTGCCAAAAAGAAGTGGCTGCCTTGAAGCCTCCCTTAGGATTTGGACTGGATATCGAGGATTAGTTTATAACTGGTAACTTATGAACTGCATAGTGTTCTACAAACAACTTATTTTTCTTAATGTAATGGTGGAACTATGAAACCCCATCCTCAGAACTTATTTCTGAAAGGCTATGTGAGTGAAGCTTTGAAGAATACTTTATATTCCTATATCAAATATGATACTTTTTTAAAGAGAGCATTTTTGTCTTCATGCAATAAGCATTAATTCACCACAAATCTTGAAAATATTCATCTCGGACTGAATTTGTACATATTTGGTTTGGATTGGGGGGGGTATTTTTTAGGGTTTTTTTAATCTTTAAAAATGTTTGAGATTTGAATTTGGCTTTGTGCAGCTGGGATCTGACAATATAACACAAGAAACCCATTATTTATAGGAATGGAATCACAGCAGGTATTGGCAGAATATAGCAACAGGAAACTTCTGAAGAATATTCCTTGCTTTTACCTGTATTGGTGCAAGTCATATGTGTTGGTAATAAGGGCAAAGAAAAAAAATAACAAGTAAGCACAGATTTTTTTATTTGAGCACATCTGTTTTATTTCAGTTCAGTGTGATGGCTTGAGGGAGAAAGGGATTTCTTCAGAAGGCATGTGTTTAGTTCCAATTCTTCGTAAACTTAAACCAGAAAAGGACATCTAATTTTTTAATGGATTTCCTCCAAGTTAGTTATAACAGAAGTATATCCATTTTTTTCTAGTGCCCTATTCCCATAGTACTCTCAGACCAGTAAAAATACTTCTACACAGAAAGTTTTCCTGTAATTGCTTTATGTTGAATATATTTAGAGTAATGATCCCTTTGTTTGCATTGCAATTGCATATGGAAACTCCTTTCAAGACCAGAGACCACACTGGGAAGCCTTGCAGGAACAATAATGGAAAGCCAGTCACCACCCCAAAGACCTTACAGCTGTCTAGATGTAACTGGGAAAGAGGGAAAGAAAATGAATTTGCTGAGAAGATAAGTGATTTGCCCAAGAACACAATTTAAACTAGTGGTACTGAAGGATATATCTGGAGTATATTACCTTCCCAGTATTTTACCTGAAATGCATATATGGCTGAAAAAATGTAACTTATTTAGCAGATTTGTGTTTGGTTATGTTACGAAAAACTCAATTTTTCCTACTAATATATATATAAGCATGTGAACTAGATTGCATTTTTGGCATTAGACTGAATTATTTGTTAACTTTTATTATGATGATAATTTTTAGATAACATACTGATAAATGTTTGGGGGATGGAGCATTCTTAACTTGTTACATTACTATGTTTGTGTCAGCTTCCTTGACTGGACAAAGCCAGGAGAAGAATAACAGTCAAGATAGACTTCTGTTCCTGTCCCATCATCCTAGAGGACTCAATTAGCTCAGTCTTTCTTAGACAAGGCTCTTTATACATCTGTGTGTAGGAGTGTCTTGCCACACTGAAGAACTTCAGTTTCCAAGGACTTGGTGGAGAAGAAGGATTAATACTATCAAATAGAAGGAAATGAGGAAGAAAAACAGGGTTTTGTTTTCTCTCACACTTAGGTCTGGTCTTTCTCTTTTCATATTAATGTAAATTTCTGTTTCCATTTAAATTTTAGGAAATTGAGTCAGGCCAAAGTGGAATGCTTTTGAAAATCACTCCCTTAGCAACTTGCTGAAGGTCACTGGTGGGTGTTTGTGGCAGAAATGGGAGTAAATACTAGTTCCTTGTCTTAACCACAAGACTATGCTTCCTCTTCTAATCCCAGGTTGATTCTAGAGGGCTGTATCTCATGAAAAATAATCCAAATATTAAAATATTAAACTTGGCACCAGTAATAAAAAAATTATTAAGAGTCAACCAAGGAAAGTCACAACCTCACTGAGACAGTCTTCAGAGTCGAACCACATTTTCATCTAAACAGGTTTTATTGCAGCTCTCCTGATGCATACATTTGACTGAATTCTGCTTTTTTGTTTTGGCAAGCATCACAGAAGGCCTGATCTTGTTCTTGAGGAAATCAATGTGAGTTTGATTGGAGCCAAAGAAGCCATAGAAAGCCATGAAGGCAATTTCAAGAGATGAAAGCGTGGAGCCAGACATTAAAAAATGGCTTTTTTAATATGTGTCACTGACCTTTCTTATGGGTTGCAAATGCAGTCTGATTACCCTAAGTGAAGTTACTTTACAGGGAAGGCATGGAATTTGGACCATATACACTAACTCTCAGAAGAAAACTGTAAAGTTGGGAGCATGATTGTGAGCTTGGACATGAAAACGACCTTGGAATCAGCTCTCACCTGAGCTTGGATTTATCCCCATTCACAGGAGCAAACATGGAATGGAGTAAGAAAAGAATCACACTGGGGAACCAATCCGCCATTTACCCCTCCCCACAAGGTGGTTTGTGAACTCAGTTGTTGAAAGGAAAACAGTGAGTCATATGCTGGGCTGAGCTATCTGAGTGCAAGCTGTTATCACTGTGGTCATCTTAGCATGGGGTCTCTCAGCCACTGAGAAAGAAATTAGCTAACTGCCTGGTTTTCCATTCCTGTTCAAAGAAGAGAATTTCATGAGGCTTCACTGAAGTGACTGTCCACTCAGGATTGTGGCTTAGAACATAGGATATCCCTTAAGGTCACTATCATTGAAGTCTCGAAGACAAGGGTACAGTCATGTTGAGCAGCTCTTGTACTGTACCTGAGACTGTAGTAAAGCCATTCTGTGAGAAAACCTTCAAAAAAGAGGTAGTCATCAACTCTTTTGGACCCATACACAAGAATCATGATAAGTTCCTGTAGCTATCTCTGATCCCTGGCTTCCTGGTTTATAACCACTGCTGGTTTTGGCTGCTGTGTTTGTAAACAGTGTTTAAAACTGTAATTCCACTGTAGGTATGACAAAAGTCCTCCTTGGAGGTTAAAAAATCCAGGCATTCTTATCTGGTGGTCACTCTGGTTTTTCATGGTATCCTCTGACTTTTCTACACAGTGAAAGTAAATGGATCCAGTTCTGTGGTGCAACAGCTGCACAACAGCTCCCTGAAAAACTCTACCCAGTGACAAACAGAAATCTCCAGGGAACTCAGTTTACGTCTCCCCTGTTATGTGGAGATAGTTCTCTTTGTCTCTCAGATGTCAGAGCACAGAGTGGATGACAGGTAATGAAAAAAGATTGTCCACACTTTTGATTTTGTGGGTTCATTTCATTGCCTCACTTCAGAGAGAGGCAGAAATAGAACTTTTAAAAGTATGCTTGGTGCTGTGGATCGTAAGTGTAGTCTTACTGTCTAAAGCCACAGCAATATGTCCATAAACAGGATTCTGATATCACTTTCCCACTGCTTCCACCCTAATCCCCTATTTCCCTCCTCTCCCTAACTGAATCTTCAGTGTCAATTTAGGCAGAAAACCTCCACATTTCTAAAACATTAATGACACTTCTTTGAAAAGACCTCAGCTTTTGGTGTTAGCCTAGATGGTCTTGGTGGTCTCAAGCCTGCAATTCTACTGACATCAATGAAATTCCATGCACAGATGAGGAAAGTTGGTGAACAGAAAAGCTTGCAGGAAACTCTTCATCATAATTTTCCAACATAGAGCAGGATATTTCAAAAACAACTTTGTTGTTGTTATTGTGGGAAATGCTTGCCTCAAATATTTCTTGTTTTCTATTTTAAATAGAAGAACAAAAACCTTTCAGATAAATGCTGAAACTTTCTTGCCTTTAGCACATTTTGGTCCAGAAATTTACTGGATTTTCATTTTTTTATTTTTTTTTTTAAACTAATTCCAGCCTACTTTGAAGATGTGATCTTAAGCATTGGATAAAGTGCATTACATGCATATACATGATTGTATATGGATACTTGATTTTAAAAGCGCTCCAGATTAGTGCTGTGATAATTACCAGCTGCTGCAAAAATCAAGTATGGTTAGTAAAATACAATCATGTAGAAGAACTTCTCCCAAAACAAAGGGGAAGGTATGCCCCTGAGATAAATACAACCTTGACTTTGTGCAGGAATATCCAGAGGTAGTCATTATGGGGAGGTTTCGGGCCATGCCAATAATTATGATTAAACACTTTCTGAATTTTAATTATGTACCAATTTCAGAATCTTTTCAGACACAGATTTTTCTAAGATAATATTCCCTTTATTTTGAAATCATAAGCTCTTAATAGTCAGTGTTGAGGGTGTTTTTACTTTTATCCTAAGCAGATGTTTTCTGTCCTCACTCTTCCTTCCTCTGCTCTTCCCTCATTGGAAAGAATGGTGAGTGCATGCCAAAAGAAAATTGAAAACCATGTGAAAAACACAGAAAAATTATTTTGTTAGAGAAAAATAAGTTAATGAAGAACTGCTCTCTTTTGAAAGTACTGGACCAAATTTGATTTCCAAATTTATTTAGAAGTATACTAGATTCTAACCATTTACACTAGCTTCTGAACATTTTTATGTGATTATTTTATGAGATAGGAATTCAAAATAGTTAGAAAGACAAATTTGAATTCTGTGAAGACAGATCTCCTCCACAGCTGTCTCCAGACCTTGCCTTTCACTTCTGTAGGTAGATGCTTTTGCTCTACCTCATGGCAGAGGGTGTGTACAAAGTAAGGAGGAGCCCTGGATGCAGGTAGATAGTCATCTATATGATATTTTTTTGTGAACTGGTGTTTTAGTTGCCATCCTTGCTGAAAGACGATGGTTTTCTTACATCTGTAGCTCCAAACTTGCAGTTTCTGCCTACCTCATGTTTTCTCTGAATTCTTGGCTTAGCAAACACAGCTACTACCTCCAAGGGGGCTGCAGGATTTAACCATATGATTTGATTAGAGCCTTAATGGATAGCAGTGAAAGAAAAGCAACACCCAATCAATAACCTGGGGTGTGCAAACATTTATCAGAAAGAACCCAGAATGCTTTGCATTTATTCTTCCACTCACTGCTTCTGACAGTTACATCTGCATCCATTCATTTTCTTCAGTCCAAGTGAGATTCACTAGACACGTAAGACATTTATTTATGTCAAAAGAAAACCCCTATGGCTAGTCAGCTTAGGCTAAGTATTTAAATTATTTATCATTATTTGTCCTGGATCTAAGTTAACACTTTTCTTCCTTTTCCATAGTTAGAGTGGTTCTACCTTCCAGGCTAGTATGTACTTGCTCTTATTAAATAGCATGTCATATTTGGCTGTTATGTGTGTGTGTGAATATCTTCATAAAAGGTACAGACAGCACTAACTACTCAGATCTGGGGGACAAAAATCAAGACAACATCTGAATTTTTATTTGGTTGTTTTATTTTGGTTTGTTTTTTTTGCTTTGTTTTGTTTTGTTTTCTTACAGGTACTGCTGTGGTTTCTATTTCAGCTGTTCATTAAAGTTATATTGCTTCCTTTATCTCTTGTGCTCATGGAATACAGGCACTTCCATAATGAGCTTAAATTACCACAGGCTAAGAATAGAAAACTCGATTTCAGTTCTTGGGAGGCTAAAGCTGTGCTGGTGCATGGGTAATCAAGCAATATTAGGTGTATAATTGTACTAGGATTCCAGGGCAGGGCTGCTGTAATGTTTATGGTAAGGAAGCACAGTAAATATCTGTGTAAATAATCTGGTCTTTCTGAATTTATTTCGCTTCTCACCCCTCCTGCCTGCTTATACATTTTTAAATGAACACTATTGCTCACTCTATATTACGATCCTATATATGTGGTTGGTCAGCCACATCTGTCTTTGGAGTGTAAAGCCTCCTGTGTTCCCATTTTCTCATTTATATAGCTAAGCTACAGGGAAGTCTTGGTCACCTGAGTTATCAGTATCAGAAAAGTACATGATAAATTCTGTGAAAATGGCAGAATTTAGACTAAAAACTTTGTGTGCAAGAAAAACATCTATTTCTGGGTGTTTTGGGTGCTATAGATTTTGTTCAATTAAATAGCAAGTGGGAATAAAACTCTTGCTTTCACTCCTGATCATTAGCAAAACACAACTGGGTGTACTTTTGTCCAGAGGGATCAAACTTACCCCCCTGCTAATTTAACAGACACCTTATGTGGTTTCTGCTTCAGGATGTCTGTCCCCTTGGGCACAAAACCCTGGAGGCTGATGCTGCCAAAAGCAGGCACAGGGAAGGTGGTATGTACACATCTCAGGTATTAACAAATTTCCATGGGTTTTAGTTTACTGCAATGGCCACACTGCGGACAGCAGCAGCTCAGGGCATTGCCTGAAGGACTACTGCTGAGTTTAGCTGTGGTGGCTCCAAGAGGTAATAACCTCTGAGGCACCTTGTTCTGCTCCAAGAGCACCCACAGGCATAGGTTAAATCTACTGGAGGTGTAATGACTTAGGAACCAAAAGACAGGATATTTAACAAGAGGTATCCTGAAACTCATCTGTATGCGGAAGAAACCCACTTCATCATGGCAGTATCACAGAGACTTTGGATAGTTTTCCTATTTGGCCGTAATATATAATTTTTCCTCAAATTTCCACTCACTTTCTATCTCTCTATAAATTATACTTCTGATGATTAAAAAACTCAATCACTGCAGCTTGTGAGGGTTCTCTTTAACATACTAAATTCTAACAAAAACTTGATCCACGAGAACAATTCACCTTCTTACAGATCTTACATTTCCTTTGCTATATAAATATTTTGTCTCAGAGATTTATTATTGATTGTATCTCACATTCAGAAAATAACCTGTACTTTTTTGACAAAATATTATCCTTAGTTGGAGAATCTAAGTTGATGCAAAGAGGAACATCTCACAACACATTTGTGCTAGAACACAGGCCCAGCTGAGGCCTTTTATGCCCTGGTTTAATCAGAGGACTGGCTTTTCCTTCTGGGTGAAGGTACCTGTTGAGAACATCAGAGGTGGGAAAACCTAACCCTTTGTTTAACCTTCAGATGCCACTTCTGCCACTTTCTTATGTAAAGTGCTTTTCTTCTTCAAGTCATCCTGCTAATAACAAGGAGAGCAGATAGACTGAGGCTCTAACTAAGAGCAGTAAAGTTAGTGGACTTCGGCCTAAAGGTGCACTTCAATTGCAGTTTATTAGCAGATATCATTAGCCCATCTCTCCAGGGGTCATTGGCAGATATCATTAATGGGGGTCATTAGCAGGTTTAGTTGATATAAGGAGAGCTAGAGCTACTTCTGCAGGGTGTAGAAGGTGAGAGCAGGTGGTGTTTTATTAGTGCCTAATTCAGATGAGGCTGGGTTTCTGCCAGGGGCTGTCAGAGATGAGTTGTGATGATTCAGGAGGGAGTCCTGGTATCTCTGATGATGAAAGACCTGTGTAAATGAGAGGAGGCCTCCTTATGTTTAGCACTTCACACACATAACTTTAAAATGTAATTATGTGACCAGCCTGAGAACACTAAGGCAGTTAGTTTTAAGTCTGATCAGTGGATGGATGGGTCTAGCACCATACTGACCTCCATCTGAGGTGAGAATTTCTTTGGGAGGTGGCACCTAGCATAAGCAGCTAGACTGGTATTTATTATTTGTGGCCTTTCCTCTCCCATGGACCATGGCTTCTATTACTGCTGTGGCCTGTTACCTGCATGAGCCTCAAAGGGATTCAGTGGCAGTGGTTGCACATCTCTGGTCAGAGAGGGGATAATACAGGAGGTACTGCTGAGGACTGCAGAAGTGATCGTCTATGTTTCTGTGAGGTGGCTTGTCAGGCTGGTAGGACCTGTGCAGGGGGAAAGGGGTACGGGGAATTCTTTTAGGCTGATCTGGATCATATCTGTCTTGAAGAGCAAATGCTTCCTTGGGTTTGGGACAGCAGGGGTGATTCAATGTGGATAAAACAGCTGCTCTTTCTAAGGAACCTCCATTTATTAATGAACTGCCAAATAGTCATGGTATCTAGGTACTCTTCTGGCAACCTTGAAGTTATTCACCTAATTTCTTTTGCTTTTGCCTGGCACTGTCTTCTCCCAGCTCCCATGGGGCTTGAGTGCACATGGGAGGGATATGTCCTGTTCTCATGTCCCATTGTGCCACACTACTGTCCTCCTGTAAATCCTTAGCAATTGAATTAGGTCATTAACAGTTTTCCTTGGGAAATTAGTAACTTGTATCCATGGAAATGATCGGTTTGGTCAGTTCTGAAAAGCATCTGTGTTTTAGGCAGGCTGTTTTCCCATTGGAAGCTTCTAATTTGCTGGAGGTTAAATTAATCTGTGGCTTCAGAACCTAAATTAAAAAAGCTATGCTGAGAGTGAGCATTTCACTATGGATAAATGTTTTGCTACAGAAATGCTGCACTTTTCTGTATTAAAATGACCTTGGTATTTGATCACAAGTAAGAGTGAAAGATATAGAAGAAAACTGCTAAACCTAAAAGAAATATGTGCCTATGATGTAATTTACTTCTGAAATTTAATGTTTGTTCTGGTCCTCTTTTGTTTTTCTCTCACCTCAAGCCAGTAGAAATATCAAATTCACATCCTCAGAATGAAAAATTGGTACATCATCTTCCTTTGCTTAGCAACTTGTAGAAACACATAAATGGTCAGTGAACAGGTATGCCATAATTTGTACATCTGACTGCAAATGTTTGATTGATTTTTCTCTACTTAAGTATAGCTAAAGCTCCATTAATGCTTATCATGGGGATTTACATTAGTGCAATAAGCCATTTGTACATTCAGTGATATCTCCTAAACCTTTTGAAGGAAGAGGGACAATTTAATATTTATCATGGCTCAATCATAGAATAGGAGTAGTTTGGAAGATCATCTAGTTCCAACTCTGGCTTGGGCAGGGATACCTTCTGGTAGACTAGGTTGCTCAAAGCCCCATCCAACCTGACTGTGAACATTTCCAGATATAGCGTGTTCACAGCTTCTCTGAGCAACCTGTTGTGCCAGTGCCTCACCACCCTCTCAATGAAGAACTTCTCCCTAATATCTAATATAAATCCCCCCTCTTCCATTTTTAAAGCCATTACCACTTGTCCTATCACTACATGACCTTGTAAAAAGTTACTCTCCAGCTTTCCCGTAGGCCCCTCATGTAATGGAAAGCCTCTCCCCAGAGCCTTCTCTTCTCCAGGCTGAACAAGCCCAGCTCTCTCAGCCTATCCTCATGGGAGAGGTGCTCTGGCCATCTGATCATCTTTGTGACCCTCCTCTGGACTGCTTCAACAGGTTCATGTCCTTATGTAGAGGGCCCCAGAGCTGAGCTCAGTATTGCAGGTGGGGTCTTGTGAAAGCAGAGTAGAGGGGCAGAACCACCTCCCTCAACCTGCTGGTCACACTTCTTTCAATGCAGCTCAATATATGGTTGACTTTCTGCATTTGTGCTTTGGAAGATGGTGTAAGTTAAAATGTTATATCTAAATTAATACCAGTCACAGGATATTAATCCATATACAGCTCTGGGATATTTCTAGTTAAGCACAGGAATGCTTCCAACTTCTATAGCATGTGAGTGTTTCACCTGTGTTTCAGAGGAAGATGGATTTCCAGTGCACTTCTCTTTCCCCAGCAAAATAAGCTACTTTATTGAGTAAAATACTGACATAATGATGAAATTTTGTTTATAAAAGTTTACCAAAGGAAAACTTTGAAAAGGAAAGAAAATGTTCTTTCAGCATTTATGTTCATAACTTGGATACACATAAACTGAAAGAGCATTTATAAAATGGAAAATCCTTAAGTCTTACCTTTATTTCACAGGACAGTGCAACATTCATCCTTTTTTCCAGATGTAGAGATTCCTCACAAAACTTAGTCTTCAGGCAGGTTCAGTGTTTAACATACAAAATTATGGGTAGTCGATGAGTAATATTTGATAAGTAACATTGCTGGCTTTCTTTCCAGGGAATTTGCTCAAGTTCATACACAGTATCTGCACCACTGAACTCTCTGACATTAGTCGTGTACTTTCATTTCTTAAGACAGAGAAAACTTGAGACTCACCTCACCTAGCTAATTGACAAAAATACAACCATCCTGAATCAGTTTTTTTTAGATCTGCTCACACAGACAACACAGAAGTGGTGATCAGTTCTCTTTCAACACCATTTTTTCTCTTATCTACAAATGGTATTTAGATGAAATGCCCAAACTTTAGGTTATTGCAAGTAGATTACATGAATAATTAATTAGAATAGAGGTGAAAGAGGGTCATCTCAGGCTGAGCCTGCCAATTGATTTCTAAAGCAAAGAAAACCATATGTGAAGGTTACTGAAGGCTCCTAGCCTCTGGGCCATTTATTGTTTCCAACAATTTCCTCAATCAATGCTTCACACAAAACCAAAAGCTTTAAAAACTCTTATTATGTTATCTTTTGTGTCTGATAACTGCTTAAAGCAATGGAATTTAATTTGTTTCCTTCTACTTTGATTTTTTTTTTTAACATTGTAAAATAATAGGATGTAGTCAGATCATACACAAAGTTCACTGGTTTTACTTCTTTCATTTAGAGTTCTCCCTTCTTAGGGTGGCAGAGAGAAATGAATGTGGTAGACCTTTTCAAATTATTTATAAATTAAATGCAGTAATATGACTCATGAGACTTGAAGATCAAAGCTTTATGAGAGATTTATCAAATTCAAGCAATTTTTACATGGAATATATGATAACATCAGGTAATGTCGTGTTGATGTTCCACTTATCATGTGAAAGTGATGAAGAGTGGTGCTCCTTTATTTTCTGGATCCTTTACTGGTTTAAGAAGAAAAGATGGCATCAGGAATCAATTTGTTCTTTTTTTGAAGTTCGTCATACACTTTCAATGTTCTTTCTCCTAAGAGCCCCATATGGCCAGCTATTCCCTGCTTATGAGTGTACATACACTTCTGAATGCCAAAATCCAAGTCCTCTGCAGTAGAAATCTGGGAAAGCTCAGTGAAGTGTGAGTCTGATCACCTGATTAATGCTGATTAGTTGCAAGCTGGAGTGTGAATGAGCAGTCTGACATGTACAGCATTTTGTTATAAGTGGCTAAAGAAATTGCATTTCCATGGTCATATTTGTGACTTGCTTCATTCACATCTGGTCCATGGTTGCCCTCTGGGAATAGCAGGTAAGAGAATAGGAGGGAAATGTGAAATGGTTCAGCAGAAACAGAGGAACAAAGACAAGATATTTCCTGCAACCCCTGATCTGGATGACAAGGAGTTTGGTGGCCATAGGGAACATGAGACCACAGTACCAAATACATATATGCTGCAAGTGAGTTCACATTTCAGTTGATTCTTTTCTGTGCCATAAAGTCAGCACTATGATAGGTTTTCAAGATTTGAAGGAGATGGTGAGTGATTGCATCTTGCTACTCTTGATTTTTCTGCTGCTTTTCCTTTCCCTTGGATACTGTTAGATCAGATAAACTACTCTAGAAAAAAAATTTATGACAAATAAATTAGATGGAAATCTGTAGACATAATTGGTACTTTTGTATTGAAATAATACTTAGTGATGTTGGTGCACTATTAATTTCATAAAGAAATTTTCTGCTGGTTTAAGCCCAGCTGGTAACTAGGGACCGTGCAGCAGTTAACTCACTCCTGGAGAGATGGGGAGGAGAATTGAAAGAATGTAACTCCCACGGGTTGAGATAAGAGCAGTCCAGTAACTAAGGTATAACACAAACACTACTGCTGCCACTGATAATAATATTGATAAGGGAAATAACAAGGGAAGAGAATACAACACCTCACCACCCACTTACTGATACCCAGCCTGACTGAGCAGTGATCTAGCCCTTCTGGGTAACTGCCCCCACTTTATACACTGGGTATGATGTGCTGTGGTATGGAATACCTCTTTGGCTAGTTTGGGTCAGGTGTCCTGTCTCTGCTTCCTCCCGGCTTCCCCTCCTCCCTGGCAGAGCATGAGACTCAGAAAGTCCTTGATCAGAGTAAACATTACTGAGCAACAAACTAAAAACATTGGTGTTACCAGCGCTGTTCCCAGGCTGAAAGTCAAAAACACAGCACTGCACCAGCTACTAAGCAGGAGAAAAACAACTGCTACTGCTGAACTGAGGACAATCTGCCTGGAAGAGTGAGTCATACATGCATATATAAATATAAATACTATCTTTTAGTCTGGTTTTGTATTTTGGTGTAACCTCTACTCAGGACAGAGATGCTCTAAGGTAAAAAAAAAAAAAAAAACCCTTCCAAAGACCACCTTTGGGTATCTGCGAAATAGGCAGATGTTTGGGGTAGCAGACAGCTAGAGAAGTTGTGGGGAGAGAGAAATGAAATGGATCTTCCCACTGCATCTCTTGGGAGGCTGGGAGGTGCAAGGATGGAGAGAGCTGGGGAGAAGTGGAGGGGTGCAGCAAGGGGCTGCTCTTTCACAGCAGGATCCCTTACTCCTGCTTTCCTGGAGCTCTGACTCAAGGGCTAGCTGGAGTTTGCTGATTCTCTTTCCCTCCACACCCCACCCCTAAGCCAATCTCTGCTCTTTAAAAACCTGTTTTTCCTGGTGCATGACCAGGTCTGCCATGACCTCATTATGTCCTTTGTGGTGTGGCCACATGCTGAGAAACCAGGGTGGACACTTGTCATTTTTAAGGAAGGAACTACAGAACTGCACAACTAAATGCAGTTTATGGTTGGAGGTGGATTTAGTTTCTCAGTTCGTACAGAGTCCTTGTCATGTTGAAACTTCTAATTTAAACTGTGTCACAAAGCAGCAATATCTGCCTTGAAAAGAAGAGATGAGGGTAAGAGAACAGTAAATTAATTTCAGCATCTGTATATCTCAGTAAACAGTGATGGGTTTAGCTATCCTTAAACTCAGCTTGTCTAGTTGTCTTTTCTTATTAATTAATTTATTTTGCCAAAGCTTAGCTATGTTCCATATCCTGTTCTTATTTGTAAATAACCTTCACATACTTGGTTTCCCTTGTGATATGAAATTCAAGATTTCAGATTTCTAGTCAAGACTTATAAAATTAAACACAATGCTGAGATATTCATGCTATGTAGTTCAGCAGTGCAGATAAGTGAAGGAAGCACACAGGTCACAGGAATTATTGGAGAATACAGAAGTGGCCACTGTTATTGGGGTGGAAATACTATCACTCAGATTTGCTCTACTATGTACGTGTGCCCATTTGTAGGCAAGGAAGGTGTGCTAGGCTGATCTCTTTCCCACATTGACTACCATATGCTCCAGCTACTGAAGCAGAGGGCTTTAGATCCTGCTGAATAATTTGTTTCTTCACTGAAAACATTTTAACTAGCTATAAATTTGCTTTTATACAATTCCTAACTTTTTGACGTGGACAAAAAGACCAACTATGAGGAAGGATGATAAGGCTCTGTTGTTGGCTATAAGGGACCTAGTATCTTGGTGCTTAACTTCAGTTAATTATGTTTTTTATTACCTTGTTTTATTTTAAGGGACAACCTTGTTGTATACCAGAACTAATAGCCATGTAACTTATAGGTAGGTGACAGACAAATCTAACTCAGATCAATATTATTGCTGTTATTTCTTTGTTCTACAGAAGGACAACAAACACAACGCATGCTCCATTTTCTGTTCTGAAAGGATATAACTTAAATGGTGGTCATAAAAAAAAAGGGGGAAAGGGATGGGATGTAAATTCAAAAAGTGATAATGTAATGAAATCAACACTGAAAATATGCTTGTGTTTGGGACTGACAGGGGTGCAGGATGGGAACTTCAGAAATATTTTGCTTTTCTAGCACAAATTGTCGTCTTGTGTCCAATTATGAGTTGATCAAGACCTGAGGCAAAGCATTACCATTTATTCACTCTTCCATTGGTAATATTTTTATATAAAATTATTGGGCTGGGGGAGATGTTTTCCTTGTATTTTGCTGGGAAATGCTAGTTTGTTAGAAATTTTCTGCAGAAAACTTCTGTCACAAAAGGAATTTTTTGTTCACAAGGTATTTTATTTGCCTCTCATTTCCACTGCAAAATGATTGGTGGCCAGTTGATTCAGATGAGACATAACTGTGCCTGACTCAGATGTCTGTTCTGAATAGGGCAAACCCAGACTTAAACTCTGAGTTGTGCAACTATCCAAAGCCCATTTGGACTAATTGATATTGAATTATGTGTGTAAATCAGATCTCCTACCAGATAAGTCTCCGGACATTCTAAAGTGTTGGTTTTAGGAACCCTCATCCCTCTCAGCAAATTGAACTTCTGAGTTTCCAGCAATCTGTTCTTTCTATTCTGTGTCTGCAAATTCAGAAGTTCATCGCCACTGGACCTTAGGGGTTCAGCTCAGAGTCAGTAGTAAAGTCAAGCTCCTAAGAGGTCCTTCTTTGAAAGTTACTTTTAGATACCCATTGTGTCATTATTAGAAATTATATATAATATTTATTTTTTTCTGCTTTCTCATACTGATATCTTAACCTTGCAAAATTCAGCTTCTAGATCACATGACATGAATTATCAGACTACACAACTCATTAAACAATGTCTTATCTTTCGGTGCCTCTTTCCCTGTTGTTCTTAGTACACATCTTAATTCATATGCACTGTATTCTTTATATGGCTTGAAAGGTTTCCATTAGTCAAAGAAGTCAAGTGAAACATGCAGGTATCTGCCTATTCTCTGACAATAAGGTCAATATTTGTTTCTTTTCCTGGTGTAAATCGGTTGGTCTTCAGAAAAACAAACACAAGTTTGTGAAACAAACACACAGAAAAACAAACACAAGAAACACAAGTATGTGAACAATACTATTCTCTGGATGTTACTACAAAAAATACCTCTTATTTTCAGCTTTCTCCCTGTTTTCAGGACACGTTGGTCAGCTCTTGCAACAGATCTGGCTCTCACCCCTGAGAAAGCTTAATGAATATCCACTGGGAGTTACCAGACATGGCTGCAGTGCCACATTAGTGCCTGTGTCTGCCTGTGAGCTTTGAAAGAAATCCCATTCATACAAAGGGGGAAAAAAAAAATAAATGTTTGCAATGTGGTTCTCCTCAATTTACTTTTTTTATCTGAAAATTTAATTGAATCAGCATGTTCACCATTTATAATTTGTTTTGTGACTGTATTTGCAATCTGCTTTAGTAACTCTTTAAAATACAAACCATGATGTGGTCAAAAAAAAATAAGAAGAGTTTACTGAACAAGTGATTCATTGTAACATTAAAATGCAAGACACCCGGTGAAGCCAGTAAACATATAACTGATTAATTAAGTTACAGAAGATCAATAAAAAAAATAAAAAGTTCCTACATGGAAACCATACTGATGCTTGCTATTCCCAAAAGACATTGTCTGGGGAAAGCAGTTTGCTTTATCGTTGTTCCAGGGTATATGAAACTGTCCACTAAGGATAAAGAATTATTTTGTTGGGTCTTATAGGTTAATACTTCAAAGCTTTTAAAGAAATAGCAAGTTACTGAAACCCTCGTAGTATTTCAAGTAATGGAAGACAGTACAACTCCCACATGCAACCGGCACACAAAGAGCAAAATAATTAAACTGAGCAACCAGTTACAACTTGAATGCAGTTTTTGGTTAAGCAGCACACACATCAAGACCTGCAGTTGCTTAGTGTGAAAGCTTCCAGGTATTTACTATGTTTTCTCTGCTGCTCATGATGCAGTGGCCAATTGATGGGGTCTGATCAGCACTTGAATACAGTGGTATTGAGGAGGGAGACTTAAAAGCAGCAAGTATATTAACAGATGTGAGAACAGGAAGTTAGAGGCCTGCAAGAAAGAAAAGTTTGTCTAAAGATAATAAGTATGCTTCTGTTCTGTAATATATCTCTAGAGCAAGTAGTGTCACTCTCTGGAAGTCACTTGCCTCAGTAAAAGATTGGCCTAAAACTTGTTGTCTTTGTCTGATATAGAAAGTGAAATATAGATTAGGGTTCCGAACCCACTTTTGTGCATTGGGACTGTATCCAGGGCTGGAAAACGCATGCAGCAGCTGACCTTCCTATTGCTTTTATGAAGATTGTTGCTGGTGGACTCCTGCCACAGGAAAATAGAGAAGTGGGTTGTAAAAGAGCTTGCTTAGACTTGACAAGTTTGCTGAGCATTTCTTCCCCAAATTAGAATGAAAGAAGTCAAAGGTAGACTTCAGCTTTCTCAGCTGACACATCTTTGGCTTCAGAGTTGAAAATGTTTCAACATCTCTGTGAATTTCAGCAGATATTTGGGTTCACTTTTAATGTGCCTGATGTCAGCACAGTGTAGCTGAAAGCCAAAACTCCCTGCCAAGAAAGAAATGTGTCCAATATCAATCATCATGTACTTAGCAGCCTGAGTCCTGTCTGGACCAATGACTTTACTAACTTTATTCCCATATCTGGGTTACTTCTTTCTGATCCCGTAAATAGGATGATTGCAAGACATAGCCTAAAATATCTAAAGTGATCAAAAATAGAACTACATGGAAACTATCCTTTTAAATGGGTGTATTTTTCTTTGGCTTTACAAGAATGTTCATATTTCTCCCTAACAAAATTCCAACCTGGAACAAATTATGATGTGACAACTCTCAGTGGGCATAAATCAGCATAGCAATGTCAATTTACAAGGAGTTGAACTCTCAAGTTTTGGGTTTTTTTTTTCTTCACCTGAAAATTTACCACTTTCATTTAAAAATATCCTTTTTGCTAGGAATTGTTTTCATACATGCTGTGATCAGCAGGTTAGGGTTTTTGTTGTTTGGTTCATTTTGTTTCCCCTTTCCTTCCATTATTACCATTAAAAAAAAGCTGATCATGTAAATAGGTGTGTGCAGTTCTAATGAAGAATGACCTGGTCTCTGCAAAGATACATGTGAAGCTTTGTTGTTCTATAGTTTCCATTGAGCATGACATGTCTGGAATGCTTTATGATGACTGCATCATCAAAGTACAAGGGGGTAAAAAAACCTGGAGAAGACTCAGAGCCTGCGTATTGACTTGCTTTACCATTTTATTGGATTAGTCATTGTTATAAATCAAATTCTCTCACAGTTTGATGATGTTGTTAAATTAGCTAGGTGCCACCTCTGAGTACTGCCAATGCTTCATATCTTGGGTGCTTTGTAATAAAACGAAGGGGAGATTTTACTTATAAAGCAAAGTTGGCCATAGAACAAGACAAGGATTTCCTGAGGTTTTCAGCTATATCTCACAATTCAGCCCTGTGTTCACAGACCAACTCCACACTACCTCCTTCAAGCCCTCCTCTGCAACATCTCTGCATGTTGTGGCATCCCAGCCAGGGAATAAGGAAAAAGAGCTTATCTGCCAATGATTAGCACAAAACTGCTAGGCTACCTTTACAAAATTAAGATTGTTTTTCTCTGGGTATTATGAATGAAAACCTTCTCTAGTTTAAAGGAGGTGAAAATGCTGCAAGGCTCCAGTACTGGTAGTAAACTCTTGGACATAGCCAGGGCTGTTCATTCACGTATAAAGTCTGTGTTGCCTAAAGGAGTGTCCTTCAGTTTAAATAATAGATAAGCCATCTTTTTGGAAAAGTTACTTCTGAATACTTTCCAGATAAACACTGATGCATTACGGCATAGGAAGAGTGCCTTTTTCAGAAAAGTTGTATTCTTATAAGCACAATGTGCTCAACAGTATGTATATAGTACCACATACTTCTGTAGTTGATCCATTTTTAAGTTTGTCTGTGGAGACTGAAGAAAACTCACCAATGGTCCTTAAGTAGTTTAACCTGAATCAGATGTGGGGAAATAAATTTGCTATCTCTTGGTACTGAATTTTTTATAACTCATAATTTAGCACTGAACTTAGTCCTTTGTCATAACACTAGGTTTGATATAATGAAAGGTGCTAGCCAGGTGACATTTGGCTAAATTTAAGAGCAAATCTGTCCATGACAAACAAGCTTCAGAGAATGTTGCCATTAGGAGATTTCTATCACTGTTGAAGGTTTCAATGTAAATGTTAGAAGAAAGTCAACATCCTCCCTACCCCCAAGTGAGAGGTGTCAGCAGGGAAAAACCTGTTGGCACTGTCATAGCAGCTACGACCTGCATGCAGTGAAACAGGGCAACATCTGTGACCTTGAAGATGAAGTTCAGCAAAGAGAAGGTTATCCTGAAAGTGTCAAGTGCTTGGTTTGAAGCAAAAGCAGCCCCTGAAGTTTTTGGTCTCAAAACCTTCTCTGCAGACAATGCCAAGACTTGCTGGAGAGTTCAGGAACTGAGAAGATCCTTTTTTTCATTCAAATAGACTCGGCTTTTATGCTGTCTGTGGAAAAAGAAGAAAGGACCATAATTACCGCAGACTGCTAATGAATTTTTTGAATTAAAATTTCCAGTAGTTGTTATTGTTCTCATAAATCTTACCTGTAAGAAACATTGCTTGAAGCCAAATTGCTTCAAAATTTCTAATTCAATCTTTTTATTAGGAGAAGCCTAGGCTTTTGGTTAGATCCCATGTTAGTGTGACTCAGTGTAACACTATTCAAGCTAAAGGTACTGTATAAATTTAGGCATGCTGAGAAGCTACGTTGCAATTTAGAAGTCATGGAACAATTTCTCTGTCTCCTCTTTTTGAAACACTTCCTACTCCATCCGTACAAAACAGTTTGCTAATGTGTCTGGAGAAAGAGAGCAAAATGCAGAAATTTCTGTTGACTTGAATAGTGCATCTTCTATTTTTAGACCTCCAAAGGTGCATGTTTTGTGAACAGAGATTTTTGTTAGGTGTAATTAAATTAATTTGAAAGGAAGTTACTAATTTCATTGAAAGCTAGAGATCCTCCCAATGCATGATTCATCATAACCACCTCAGCCCTGTCCCCCAGGGATAACTAACTCCTTTGGTGAGAAGATAATTTTATTTTAATTCTCATGCAATCATTGGACAACTTCAAGACAAATGCCAGCTATCAATCTTTATGAGTAAATTACTGTTCTCACTATTGGGGTGTGGTGGAGTAAAGGATGTCATACTTTAGTACCTATAAAGCTTTTTGGATATAATTTTGTCTGTAAGCCATAATAAACATAAAAATCATACTTTATGACCTATATGAAAAATACATTAAGACAACCAAAATTAAAGACTTCAAATAGTATGGGAGATTCTTTTGATAAATGACATAAAGATTTATTTTTCCCAATGATTCTATCAAAATAAATAACAGGGTGGTTTTTTTTCTGTAACTATTTTCTTGTATTAGCAAATTATTGGTTTTGGTCCTTCCACTCCTATATGCCTAGAGGCAATCATGAAAAAAGATCAGGTTTCATTATTTGTATCTAGAGTTGTATCAAACAGAGATATCTGAGCCTCAAAGATAGTGGAGAAATCAGGGGGAATGTTGACTGTGAAAGGCATGAAAGACCAGACTTTGAAGAGACCTTCAGACTAACTACATTTTGCATTGCAAAGTCCTCACATTACTGTCAGCATACTTGGTGGATTTTGCTAGCATATAAAATGTACTAGACACTCCTAATAATGATAATTAAAGCTCTAATCTTGCCAGTGATTTACCTAGGCAGACATGTACACCCATATGGAGCTCCATAAATTTTAATAGGGCTCCATGTGGCTTTGGAGGAAGAAGTGGGAGGTTGGCATAGGTAACTTGTGTGACCCTCAGTTTGAGAGGAGTTTGGGTGCTCAGATACATACTGTAGAGTGTACTAAGAGTATGTATGCATGCATTGTTACAGAGTTCATTACCTTTAATGGTGTTATTACATTTGGAAAAGGTATTTGGGAATAAATTAATTCTGTTGTAACACTACTTGGCTGAGATTTAGCTTCTCTCTTTGCCTCTTCAAAAACAGAGGATGAGAGGCAGCACATTTTTCTTGGTTAATTTTGGGTTACTAAGATGCTGGTTATTTGTATTTGGTTTCCAATTACTTTTAATTTTGTTTGGGTTTTTTTGAAGTGTGACAATAGCATTTTTTCTAGGGACTGCATTTGTGTTTTTAACAAAGTGTTTGTCATGTGAAGTATATTCTCATCCCTTCCGTTCTGGATTCGAAGGATTAACTTTTGCTTGTGTAAATGGTAGTGCAGAAGTCAGACAATATATCAATATGAGAATTGTTTGAGTGAATTACCCTCGCCACATTCCTAATTTTTCTGAGATTTTTTCTGTCTTTCAGAATCCCAAAGTTCTATTTACTTTGTTTCTGAACTATAGGCTAGTTTTGGACTGTGACATTTCTGAATTTCAATGTAGAAATATTTTGGGGTGTGATCTTTCATGATCTCTATTCTTAATTAATGTAAACCGATAAAACAGTATATTGGTTTCTTGATTCACATTGATTGTTAATTATTTTAAATTGAGAATTATTGTTTGAATTGCATAAATAGTGCACCAAATCACATACAAATAATCGAATAATTTCCAAGTATATGCTTTGGTTGTCTTTTGAACTATTAGTTATGAATAGAAGAATTTACTTATTACTAGAAAATCACATAACACTATTTTTATTGAAAATTTAGACTTATTTTCTTCTAGAACATATATATGACAAACAATGCTAAACATGAACTGATGCTGAAATTCACTTCACTATTAATGATATGTGGAATTTGTTATTTGGGAAACAATGTTGCCTGCTTTTGTTACGTTACATTACTAGCAAATGCCGGACCTTCCCGTGTTAGTATTAGGGTAAATTAAGGAGAAATGAGGAAGACACAGCTGAAACTATGTTCCTTTGATGAATATGTGTAATGTTCTTGTTCTCACATCTTGGTTTTGAATAATTTATAAACATAAGACAAGTAAGTTTTTACATGCCTGGTTCTAGTATAGAAGTAGTACTGGGTGCTTCTTGATTCACAGCTTGTTAAAGCATGGAGACTCTGCAGAATTACTTAATTGTCTGCTGGGCTCTGATGTAATTCATTATGCAGCTTGACTGACTTATTTTTTATTTCTTTTAACAAAGAAGAATGAGGTCAAAGGGATTCAAGTTGTTTGCCTCAAAGCTTACGGACTGCAAACTAAATATTTCTGAAAATACCGGACTTATACTTCATTTCCCATTCATGTTAAATGTGCTGAAGTATCAAGCAAGAGGATGATTTTGTTATTTAAACTCTGTAATTGGAAGGCATTACTACCTTGTGGTCTATGTAAGAATCCAGGCCATGAAAGTTGTGGCTTTAAGTCCCATTTGTTAGTTTGCTCATCCTTTTCTAACTCTCACATTAGCAGTATTTTAAAGACCAGACTTCAGCACTCAGGGGTACTAGGATTTATTCTAAGCAATCATAAAGACTTTTAGGGATGCCAGGTAGTACATACCGGTAATTCTGCCAGAATAAAGCTGCCCTGAAATTACTCTGTAGTTTTGTTTTGTTTTTTTCCATAATCTGTTTTATTCAGAAGAATTAATAATATTCTTTCAATTTCCCAAAATCACCTTTTTTATGAAATACCTCATAGTATATAAACAGTTTTCTACAAGCACAGCTTTGAAATAGAATCTTTGAAACCACCTGTTATCACTCACCTTGAAAACTAACAGACAGCTAGAAATAGCCTAGATTTTTGATGCCTGTAATAAGTGTGTTTTAGCTATCATTTTGTTTTGTGGCTCTGCACTGTGTACTACTACTACTGAATATGTATGTATGTTGATGGGCCAGGAATTAATAGTATCTCAGAAAACAAAACAGCTTTATGAGCTTCAGAACTAATGAATCCTGCTTTCTATAACTTTATGGTGGCCAGCTCTCTTTTGAACTTTTTCTCACAATTCAGGTTTTCCAGAGGTTTCTCCCTACTGTGAACTCTCAAAAGCACTTGATTCAACTTTTCCATGAGTTTGCTAATTTAAGCATCTCTGCCATCTACGGAGTTATTTATGCTAATAAAATTTGCTGGAACCTGATTAGGAAGATTGGGATTACCGTTTGTCAAATCCAGAAGTGGCCATTCGGTTGAAAATTACAAGAAGGGGTAAAGGTATATAGATTATTTGGTTGCATAAATCTCACTTCTTTGGGAAATCAAGCTAAAAATATCTAGGGAGATAGTATGAATGCTATTTTGACCCTTTTATTTGCATTAAAGTATATATTCTTCCACATTTAGTCTCCCTGATAACAGAAGAGCTGTTTCAGCTCTCTGCTCATGATTTGAGCATGCATATCTGTTGGAAAGTAGCCCCAAATAACCCAAAAATCCATTTTAATTTACAAAACGTTATTTTATTGCTTTTAGTTTTGCTTAATTAAGAAATTGTTTTGATAAAATGAAACTATAAAGGTAGGGATGAATACTGTGAAAAATTTGAGGCGAATCTCAAATATGTGCAACTAAGCGCTTTTCATAACTCACGTTAAACACTCTGCAATTTTTAAAAAAGAAAAGCAATATTTCAGAAGTACTAAGCATTATGCTTAAACCACAGATTCTGTAAAAAATGAACTGCATAAGCTATTAGCAACTATATGCGTCATAAACACCTTAGGCAAGAAAATCAGATCCTAATGCCAAATGCAGCTCAGCTCCATTCGTCTACATGGAGCTACACTTCTGCAATTTTGTAAGATAAATGTCTGTGCTGTTTTATATGATGAAACTACAGCTTTGGTGAATCCTCTTATTTTTCATCAGTGATTTAATAAAGGCAAGCTCAATATAAATATTGAAAGGTTGCTAGTATTGAAAATACTCTTTTCCCTAGTAGCAGAAATATCTGAGAGTTTTGTCTTTTCATATTGATCATTCAAAAAAAAAACCAAAACCAAAACCAAAAACAGTTAAAATTTGTCTATACAAGAAGTGTCTAAACATTTCCTATAGCATACTATACTTTATATTGCATTTGCAGAGAAAAGCTTTGTTGACTATGTCTCATCCCAGCTGCTGGGAACTTCAAAACCCATTTTCATCTTAGCTGAAGCAGCTAGTGAATGCTTGTCTCCTACCACTTTACCACTTGGTAGGGATTAAAGAGAAGAAATGTTGAAAACTATATTCCCCTGCACCTATATCTTTAACACATGTCACTGTGGTAGCACAATAAAAGAACTGCATTTATTCATTTTTCCAGAATGCCTAATTTGAAAGGAGATAAGGTATTTATGAGCCCCATTTGTCCTGCCTAATCTAGAAGATACCAAAAGATACAGAACATAAAACAATGGCTATCAGAAATGACCCATTATGCCTCTGAAAATGTTTGTCTTGTTCTGCATCTCTTTCTGAATAAAATACTGAGCATTAATTTAATCATTAAAAAATACTGAAAATAAGGAGCAATGAAAAATATAATCAAGATAGACCATTAATAGTCACAGCAATATCATTTTAAAACAGTTTAAAGTATCTCCTGTGCAACTCTCCTGTGTTCATGGAATAAACCTACTTTAATTATTTCCTGTTCAGGCTTTCCTCTGTTTCCTTGGTTTTAGGAGGAGTTTACCTAGCAAAAACCAATGCTGCTCATTTCCTCAGTGGATTAACTGGGCAATGATGAAACAGAAGCTTCTGTCTGCTTCATTCTTTACACAACCTGGTGTTAAAGAGTGACCTTTCACCCTCAGAGATTTTAAGGATTAAGGATGCTTTTAAGTCTCAGTCTGGTTACTAATCCACCACTTTCACTTGATGTTAAATAAGCACTTCCTGATTTACCCTTTAAATCCTGTAAACATAATAAAACAGAGTTTAACCTTTACCTTAGGATTTTACCACTATCTTATGCTCTGTCAAATAAACCTTTATAAGAAGCAGGGAAGGGAAAACTAATAAGCCATAGCCTGATTTTTTTTCCTTTTTTTTTTTTTTTTTTTTTTTTTTTTTTTTTTTGTTTTTTTTTTAAATTTTTTATTTTTTTTT
>NDXB01016340.1:70723-86518 GCA_002631895.1 Agapornis roseicollis
TTTTTGCCTTGGGATATGTAGCAAAACATTACAGTATTTTTAATATATTCAGGTCAAACAGTTGTTAGGGTGCATACACTGTGCAAATAATGGAATTTTTAAAAAGCATTTATGACCCATTTGAGATAATGAAATAGATGTTTCTTCTGCATTCAAACTGCTGTGAGCAAATGATACAGGAAGGAGCTGAAATGGAAATATATTGAGAGATTTCATAATCCAAGGCTTTGCAACTCGCAAGAATATCGTTTAGCCTCCAGCCACTGCTTTGTAAAGTCAGGCTCCCATGCGTTGTAAATTGCATGTAAACTTCATTTGTGGTCCAGGGAGTAACTTGACTTGCACCAGCCATTGATTTGAACTCACAGAATTGGTTTTTTACTGAGTTTTTCTCTTCAGGAAAATGACATCTGTGCAGGGGAAGTATCCATTCATAGCTATTTCCAGTGGCTGTATTTAATAGTGCAAAGTTATCACTGTTCTCTGCCAGGATATTTCTGTCCATTTCACAGCTGCAAAGGGTGCTTCCTTATCAGTTATTTATATAAATAACTTCTCGCCTATGTGAGTCATTTCAACACAGTGCTCCCATTCTGAGGCCTGGTTCGGAGACCAAGGAGGTGGTGGGACCAGATGAGGAACCCTGCCTGTGTGACAGCTCCAAGGGCTGAAAGCTGGGAACAACAGTACCCAGAAAAACAGTGTTGGAACTGACTTCTCTAAATCATTACAGCTACTGCCCATTGAGTATTTTTAATAAGGCTTGTTTCCAGCAAACATCCAAAATACCTCATTTCAAAAACACTGAATTCTGTCACCTTTGAGAGTTTCTGGTTTTATATGTCATAGTTGATAGCAGTAAGTAGAGAAAAATTATTTTATGATAAGAAGTTAATTCCCTCTTCTGAAGCCCTAAATCATGGACCTTATTAACAAAGGAATACAGTTATCTGTCTGAATAGGGACCTTGCTTGGCTTTTTATACCTTTTTGGGAATATTTATTTTAATTAAACTGAATATCTGTCTTGTATCTTGCAAATATCTGATTGTCGCTGCATCAGCTATTGCCTAAGAGGAAATATAGACAAAGTAATCATTTACACATGCATGATTTTCTTACTATGATCAAAAATCCCATTGTCTTCTGCCTTAATAATGCAAAATACCCTGTTTCTTCCATGTTTGCTGATGCTGTTCACAGTGGTGTGAATGATTAAAGTACAACCTCTCCTCATTGAGTTTGAGGGGCCTGTTACCTGAGCTGGAAAGGAGCTCTTGTCAAAACAAATTCTGATGTTTTGAAGCCTCTGAATAATTTTAGGATTTAATGCTGGAGCAGCCAACTTCCCTGGTGTCAGCTCTGGATACGCAGATGATAGCTGGAGTTCACAAATGTTTTGAATTCGTGGCACAAAGATTACTTGCTACCTCCTTGGAAAACTATTAAGTCTACTGGGTAGGCTGCTTTTGAGAATTTGATGGTTCCCAGGATGGCCTGCTGTCTTAAGAGACATTTATAATATTGGAATTTTTTCTACTGCCTGTTTAGAGATAAAATTCCTGTTAACGATAATAGGAACTGTGGCAGTCTTTGCAAACAATAAAGAGGGCAAATGAGACAGTTTTAAACTGAGATTTAGGAAAGAAAGTGTACAGGAGAAAATGCTTTTGTTTTACGGGTTTTCCATCCACGACAGACACTGGCAATGCCTCATGTGTCATATATCTTGTTCCAAAGTGATTATGTAAGGCACTGCCAGTGGGAATAAAACCAGTACAAAAACAAGACTGAGAATATCTTAGAACCAGAACACCTTTGCCTTTGAAATAGCCTCCCACAGGCACTGAAGACTTGAGGAGTTCACAGCAACATAACATTCCTTCCTGTGAATCAGAATTTGACCAAATTGAGCAAGTGCAAAGCAGCCCTTGGTGTAACCCCCAAGAGATTCATGGGTGAAGAATTTGGTCCATTTGGTAAATGAAGGTGGCTGCCTTTCCACATGGCAGAAGTAAGTGTAAGAGATCATCTACATTTCTTTATCTGTAAGAGCCAGACTTTAATGAGGGATCCTACATGCAGTGATCAAATAGAACTGGAAAAGAGAGGCTAAAGTAGGCTCTTCTGAAGTCAGTGACAATAAGCTTACAACTAGATTGAGAGCAGGCCAAACTGCTAGCATCAGGCATGATAAATCTGGTGGCAGAATACAGTTTGGAGTGGCATTGCCCTTTATGGCATACATGTCTAAGAACTGACTCTGCAGCACTAGAAGGCTGCTTATGGGATCTCCCTCCTTCATGTCAAGGCAACTCTTTGCTCAGAGTCTGCTTGTCTGAGACAGCACTGCCTCGTGGTTATGATCACTGTCTGTGGGCATGTTGGTGGAAGTAGGGTATCTTGCTTTGCTAATTAATTGGCTAGACAAGCAATCCATGTATCTTTCATTTTGTTTTTAAATCCGAACTCCTTCCCAGGAGAAAAGCTTTGGAAATCCTGACAAGACGGTAAAGAAGCCACTACATCTTTGTTGAAATGAACTCTTCCTCACTCACTTAATATCTATCTTTTCTTTACTTAAAAATATCTGACAACATGTATCTTAGGTGCTGTCTCCGTTCTGTGAGGAAAGGAACCACCTCCACATCAAACTAATTATTGATGGTAGTTTTCTGTGTTAATGTTAATTTGGGCTTCTGGTCCTATATGCAAATAAATTTGAATTATTCCTCCTCTTCTACAGAGGTGAGATTTCCTTTCCAAGTCCATCTGATTTCAAAAAGGCTATATTCAGGACATAAATAAGCTTTGTGAGGCTATTGGCATATATTCTGTAGAGTCTTCAAGTGAAGGAAATGCATAACAGTGAAAAGGGAGAATGGATTTAGGGTGTTGAACAGAAGAGGTGGTTTGGTGGGATGTTTTCATCTTCATTCTGTTACTGCATCTTTCTTTTCTGCTGTTGCTTTTGTACTTCTTAATATCTTGAAAATGGCTTATATGTGACTTGCACAAAAATTTATTACTTTGGTATGTTTCATTATTATCACTGCTTACTCAAAAATCATGAATGAAAATAATTTTAAAATATTTTCTTATGGATTCTGCAATAAGACAGGAGGACTCACTTTATCTTTAATCCATTATTTGCTAAAGCTTTTTATGACACTTAGAGTTCCCTACCTCTTGGGTTCCTGCTATAATTAATGATATCTAGAGCCTTTCATTATAACTTTTAGTGAATTGTACAGGAGGTGATGCAATTCTTGTCTTCATACTGGTAAGCTAGATCACTGGAGTGTGAAGTGATCTGCCTGAAATCAGCCAGTATACCAGTGGTGGATAGGGATGAAACACTGACCCCTTTGTCCAGTTCTCTGGCCATGAAGACACATTGCCTTAATTTACTGATGATAATCAAATCTGATTCCTCTATTCATCTGATTAACTGCTGCTTTAGCACCTACAGTTCCTATTTTGTTGGTGAGGTTGCCTGCAGGAGAAGAAAAACAAAGAAGTGGCAGGGGAACAAGATCTGAAGCATTATTCAAAGGGGACACTGAAGGCAAGACTAAAGAATCTAGAGGAGAATGCAGAAGTGTAGTCACTGTGGCTGATTCAGCCAGTTGGCTGTGGCCACCTTCTGAGACTGATCTGACCAGCTAATGGAGAAAGGGAAGAGGATAGAAGGATAGGATCTTGCTTCTGGGCTCAGAAAGATACTACAAAGCTAACTCAGGGTCAGGCAGGCTGGGTTCATCTGGGAGAGAGAAAGTTCTGCAGAAGTGCAGATTGTCCAAGCTGTGATCCACTCTGTGCTACCTACATCAACCATTTTCAGCATATTTAGTGAGTTTATAAATGAAAGGAAGACGAAGTGGTGGCTGAAGAAGTAAGTTTTGCATTACTCTGCAACTGCAGTAGAGTAACATGGAGCCAAACACATTTCTAGTGTACATATGCAAAGTTTGTGACTGTGCCAGATATATGCCACAAAAGTTCTTAATCAAACAAGTTACCATTCTTTTGGTATTCAAACAGATCACTATATTGTCATTAAAATCGGCAAGAGGCCCAGTGGTCCTCTCACATCACAATTTCCAGAGAATTATGCTCAATTTACATCCAGATAAGCAACAGAGAAAGCTCACAGTTTGGAGAAAATTAATGAAGGGTTTTGCTTTCAAATGGAATTGATCTTCTCAGCCAACAACAACAGAAATAAAGAAACAAGTGAATATATTTATTGCACTTAAGAAGGGAATAATATATTTATTCTAAGAAGTGAATATATAGATTATGCTTAAATTTTGTAATATATTGGCCTCACACAGGTAATATTGCACTACTTAACATCTCTTAAATAAAACAAAACCTTTTATTGAGCAGTTACTATTCAGACAGGTTATGGCATTTGTAGACTAATTAGCAACTATAAAATATGACTAACCAAATCATTATTTTTAACTAAAAAAATAGGCGCCTACATTCTTATGTATAAAACAATTTTTATAAGCTGTACATGGCTAGGGAATATTTTACAACAGAGCTTAAGACAGAAAATACTAATCAGGATTTTAAATGTCTGTAGTTACAGTCCTGTAAATGTTCTTGAAAATGAAATTAATAGCTTCCAGAGAGGTGTATAACCAGAGAGGTTATGCAATGGGGCCAGTGGGAAGCAATGGGCTGATGGGACTGCTACTGGGAAGCCTCAGGTGCTGTGCAATTTATCCAGTGTGCAGGATGGAAACTGGCCCATTGCTAAGGTCCTCTTTGATCTGAGCTTTGGGTCAAAGGCAATATCTTCAAATGCTTGAAAAAGGAGGGAAAATGACATTCAACTTTACACTGATGTAAAATAAGTGCCAGTTAAGCAAGAGTAAGCTTTTTTAATAGAACTGAAGGATTATTCTCAATGAGAGTGTACTGATTTTGCTAGCACCTTATCAACGTCATGAGTGTGGTGGTTTCAATATATAGGAGGAGGATTTTCCCAAAGATTCCTCACTGTGCTTCTTAACAAAGCACTCTGGATTGTTCACCTGGCTTCCCTTTAAATTTACACATCTTAAAAATTACTTCAGCGCCAACCCACTGGAGTTGATCTAGGTTCCCTCAAGTCTCATGGAACTTAGCTCATGTTCATCAAGAGCTTCTCTGAGTTGCAAGTCAGTGAGGTGTGAAATGCTTGTGGTTTGATGATTCACAGAACTCTCGCCATGAGCCTTAATTAATCAATCTATCTTTGCAAGGAATTTGAAATCCTTAGATGAAAGGCTCTGTAACTGTAAAACACTGTTATTATAATGGCCACCATTGGTATTCACTGGGACCTCACTCTTACCATTCTCTTTTGTACCATTGTGATAGAGTGCTTCCATTTTTCTGTTGAAAGGAGAAGAACTGTGTAAACATGTTCACCAGCAAATATCTATAATTTTGGTGCTTTAAAAGGAGCTATTTGAAAAGCAATGCAACTTTCCTTACAGCCATATCTCTCTAAGCTGTGATCTTGACAGGCTGCAGACATTAAGTGAGGATGGGCTGGGAACTAGAGCACTAGAATAGGAAAAGAGGCAATGGTGCTAATGATTAAGAAAATAAAGCATGTAAATCCAGATTCCTCCACTGTGGTGCCCTTGCAGAGCACCGGGATCCCATGAACTGTTCTAACGTATCACTACAGCATGAAATAGCAAAAGACTCTTTTCACTGTCAGTGAACAATCTCTCAGTTCTTTGCACAGCAAAATTACTGATTTAGCATACCACCAAAGTACATGTTGCAGCTTCATTTAAGGGAAAGAAATCTACCCCAAAGAGTGTACCATTGTGCATCCTAAGCATGGGTGTGTCAGTGGATGTGGCTAACGAACAGAAGGAAAAGGAAGGATATGAATGATGATGTAGGAGTTATGTTGTGTTTGTGTCAGACATGGCTTTCATTTTCCCATACATAAGGTACTTTCCTTGGCTTGCATGTTCACAGTTCTCAGTTTCACAGATCCATTTCTGCTGGTACTTGGACCAAAGTGGTTTTCAATCACCATATGCATTCCTATTTGAGAAGGAATAATTTAGTGAAAATAACTTGCACAAAGTAGTTAGAATTATGCACGGGAATTTGAGTTTTGCATTCATGTTCCAGATTAGATATTAAAGAGATTGAGAGATAATTGACTCATCCACCAACTAGATTGTCATATCTAGTATGTGAAGTATCTGGAGAAATTTTCTTACTCTGTTTGCAGAACTGTGTAGGACAATTAGGGGTGGAACATAAAGTTGTTAAAGTATTGATAGTGTTAAATAAAGTTGTTAATGTATTGATAGTGTTACATAAATAACTGTGTTTTCTGCCAAGATAGTCAGTGTGCAAAGGTAATAACAGAACAAAGAATACAAGTTATACTGAACTGCTGAGTTCCCAAACTTGTTGGGATTTTGGAGTTGATATCAAAGCCCAGGATATAAGACTTGTCCTTTACAGTCTGTGTTTAAAAGTAGTAGGTGAACATCATAAGAAATTACAGTAGGTCTGGCTCCTGTAGGTGGCAAACGGAGACTATTGATTGTGTTAAAAAGACATGTAAAATGACATAAGTAAGATGGTGCTTACTGCTGCTGAATATGTACCAGCTGAAGTACTAGTTCAAGGACATGGTATTGCACTCAGAATTCAAAACCAATATTCTAAAATCTGTTGCAAATTACCACAAAGAAAGGTCACTACATAGATCTCAAAGTATATGTGAACCTCTGTCTACAACAGTATACCCATATAAAGGAAATCTTATCTATGCAGCACTCGAACATAATCTTACTTTCCCACTGATGCTATCTTCTTACCTTTCCAATTTGGCTTCTTTCCCATCTAGGTTTATGACTCACTTCTGATGATGTCTAGAAGGTTTTTGTAAACATAATCTTTGCATATCATACATGACCTGAGATCAGCTGGTTGTGCAAACCAGCCCATCTAATCTGGTATGTGCCTAAAACCTCATATATAGTAGGAGAAGTGCTCCTTGGCTGATCCCAGTGCTCCTAATAGGGCAGAAGAGGGAGGACCACCTATGTAACTTCCATAATGAGACAGTGAAGAGTTTAGAAATTCTCAAGCCAGAGTTGCTTCAATTTCAGTGTTCTTTATACTAGCTTTAACTGATCACGTCATATCCTAGCTTCTTCAAAACTCACACTTGTATCCCATTAGCAGAGAATAAAACTGGAGGAAAAATCAACTTGTACCTAGGGAACCTTCACCATATGGAAACTATTGTCCATTGTTTCCATGCATTTGAGTTCCTTTCAGCAGTTTAAAGAACTTCAGTGCCTTGATAAAAGAAGAGAAATACAAATCTTTGTCTATGAGGCAGCATCCAGGATGAAGGTAGTTTGGGAAGGAGCAAGCCTGGATGTGAAGCTGCAGCAGCCTCACCCCTGTTGGACTGCTGAATTCAACAACCCCTAACATAACCAGTTGTACCTAGGCTTTCTTACACAAGCTTTTCATGAAGACAGTAATAGAACTTAACTTTAAAAAAATATGCATATCCACGATGTTGCCAGCATTTTCATGGTAGTGCAAGATAAAAATATAGATGTAATGTTCAGGATAGAAAAGTACAGTTTTGAAATGAAGGAAAAATAGATTTAAAATGTCCAGTGTACAGATGAAAACTTTTTATTTGCTTTAATAATACTTTATTCTGATGAATAGCCAGCCATAAGGTCACTACCAATACCTTGCACAGATCCAAGACTTTCTTCATGTCATATTCATGTCATATTCAAATTACTTTAGTCGTTTATGTGCTTCTTGTGCAGTTAACCTCAATTCTGAATTGACTGGATTCTTATTGATAATTAGACTGGTAGTATTTCTTTTAAAACTCAGTATTTTCTTTCTGAACAGTAGTTTTACTTAATTTTATATAGAATTACAACAACATTGTGTTGTCTGAACAGTGCACTTGACTAAGACTTCCTAGATGTGACAGAAAAGACATCAGGTTTGTACCTCTCATAACGCTTCCTTCTGTCTGGTGCATTTGTGAATTATTATCTTAGTTTCTCAAAGTTCAGTAAAAAATTAAAGTTGATTAATGTAATTAAACAACATCGTCCCAAGGCCAAATAGCTCAAATGTTCATTTCTTTCTTTAACAGTAGTTTCATTCACACTTTCAAATTATATTCTGAACAAAGGTCTCAAGAAAAAAAATCTTTTTTTTTTTTCTCCCTGTCTTTCTAAAATAAATGTTGAGAGGATTCAGCCTGCAAAGAGCTCATAGAAATAATCCAAAAGGATTTCCACTGTGATAGGAATATGCTCCAGGCCTACTGTGATAGGAATATGGTCCAGGCTATGCTTTAAGGAAATGGCATAAAGTGAATGTTAGGGAAACTAGATTAATAAGTAATCATTTTCACTGACAATAAAATCAAGTGGAATAGGCTAGACATGAATTTAATGCATAAGTCATTGCTTTAAAAATTAGCTGGGGCAAGCAGCATTTGGTCAAGTATGTACAGGATCTACACTTGAATTTTGGGTCAGCCTCTTAAAAAAATCAAGTTAATTATTATTTTGAAAAAGAAAAGAGTGTATTACTCTGTTTGGAAATGGAGGCTCTACAGCAAAGACACTGAACAGATGCAAATGGTTAAGAGGTGGAAAGTAAGACCACAAAGCTTCTATGATGAAACAAAAATAGTGAGGTTTGTTACTGATACTGAGTTTTGGTTTTTTGTATGAATTGACACCAGAAATATTTTTATGACTGCATTTATTCTCCTTAACCATATGAATGAGCCACTGAATAATAATAAAGACCCTGGTGACTGCAGAAGAAGGGTGATTAAATTATAATCACATTGGATTAATTAATCTATAATATTTGTTCTTTATATGAAAGAGGAAAATCAGCCTTCAACATAAAGGTTATGTACTCATGAGGTCTGTGTCTTAATAAAGAAAAGGCTTTGGGAAAAAGCTTGACAAGCCCCCCAGATATGATATGTTGTAAATGTAGACAGAAGGTTATTACTGATATAAAATACATTCAATGTAATTATCAGCCACAACAAATAATCAGAGAGATGATAATGAATAATTAACATTTTTATTTTTCTGTAGTAATGTGTCTAATAGATAAGTGCACAACATTGAATTAATTTATTATGCTATAGCATTTTAGTAATGAAAACTGTATCATCAAAATATCTCTTCAGTGGTAGTGCAAGATGTCAGCTTAAATAACTGATAAGGCTTATTCCTTTGTTTTCCCCACCCAAGCATACTGAAGATGCCCTGAAAGCAAGCAACTAGCAAAAGGAACTATAATAATCTTGAAAGGAAACCATAATAAAAATATAAAACTTATGACCTGATCCTCTAGTCCCAGTAAATTAAAAATTCAGGTTATTTGCAAAGCTGATCCTTGCTGTATTACAATAAATATATGCACATTTTGTTTTAATTTCATTTTTGCTGGGTTTATTATTAACAAATACTGTCTTTAATGCTTTCCACATAAAATATCAATTGTAACTCAAAAGAAGTCAATTAGTCTGTCAAAATCATCTGTGTTCTGAATAAGAGAGAAAATTTATGCCAGAAAGATAATGCACATGTAGATTTTAATTACTTAAACCCAACCATTTATGTTTTGGAAGGATGCACTTAAAGTGTTAAAGGCTGACCATATATCTAATTTTATGCAGAGTATTTTTATACATATTACATTTAAACAACAATAAATACTGCTTATTTTTAAATTGTTCTCTTTTTTCACCTGTGGGTAAAAACCCCTTAATTTTATCATATTACATAGAATAAAGTAATCTGCACAGATGTCATTTCTGAAACCCAGGAGCTCTGAGCATGCAGACCCTGTGTTTTTTGAGGCCAAAAGTGTGATTTTTATTTTTTTTTATTTTTAAACTTTTGGTAAAGTCTGAACTGTAATCAGCTGCCAAAAAGCCCTTGGACCTCAACTTAGTTCTGTCTCTTAGTCTGCAGTTCAGGCTTATCTCTAGCTAATACTGGTGATTAATTATAGTGTGTTTTACAGAGTGTTGCACATGCTGATAATATTGTGTGAAGTAGAGCTTTGTGTTTCTAATGTTTTTCTTCTGAAGTACTTGGAGACCATAAGGAGAGAGGAGCAGTCTGTACCGTAAGAGTAGAAAGTGAAAATCACAAGTAAAACTTCAGGGGTTAAAAATGAGTGCTTGGGCTTCTATTGTTTAATCAAAAAGAAGACACAAAACAGCACAAAATACCTTCTAGGAGAGGTACTAACACTTGAGGTTGTAGCAAAATTTTGAGCAGCGTTGTCCTGGCCTCATCAACCAGCTAAGATCCTGGGTAGGAAAAGCAACTCTTGCGCTATGTTGGTATGTCAAATCTGAAGTGTTTATCACATCATCGTGTGTCTTATTTTCAAGTGCTTCCTCTTTTAACTGCTAAAGTGGAGTGCTAAGGATGTTTGTGCTGATGAAGGGAGGCTGCATGAACAAATAAAATAATGGAGATGCATATTTCAGGCAAAAAAAGAAGATGATGGGGAGAATATCTGGTGATTGGAAATCTTTGTAGTGATACGGGTTGTAGGCTTGGAAATACAACAGTCTGATTAATCCTGCATGTCATAAATTACACTAATAGTCCTCACCTAGACTAGGAGTTGCACTTTTCAGGATACTATGCAAAATACACTGCAAATGTTCTGCTAGAGAGTCAGTCACCAACACATGGACCTACTACTGGGATTGCAGAGGACATGCTGGTTTAAATGTGCCCGAAGACCAATACATCAGCAATCATGTTCTTGCTCTAAAAAAAGTGATTAATGATAAGTGCAGAAAGATTTCTTGCCATATGTTAAGCAAAAGTTTTCATCAGAGGTGGATTCTGGCTGTCTGGTGTGACATCAGAATGATTATAGGGATCCATGACCCAAGTATTCACTTTGATGCACACCACTGGGCAAGCTGTTGGTGTTAAGGCCCACTTTGAGGAGAGAGATAGAGGCTGAGGAGTCTGTGATTTGAAAACTACTTCCCTTGTCTGGGTAAATTTAAGGACCCCTATTTTGGGGGATCATAAGCAAGGAGTCTGCTCAGGTATTCAGAAGTTCTATTGTCTTTGGTCTGTATCATTCCTCAGAGCTCTCAGGCTGATTTATTCTTTTTTTTTATAGACAGTTCCATCAGTTTCTCTTTCTGAGCATTATTTTAGAATTTCTCTTCTTTTTTTCTTGTTCCCCAAGGTCTGCTTATTAAATTATTATGCAACTGTGATACTAAATCATATCTTTTGACCGTAGTGCACAGAAGAGGCAGATAAGACTCGAGGGGAGGGACAAACCATTTGTCTATCAATAGACTAGGAGAAGCAAGAGAAACAGAAGAAGATGATGTTTTTGATGAATATTTGTAGCTGAGCAAGACAATGCATTAAATGGCTTTTCTATTTTCAGTATGGGAGCGTACTTGTATTTCTAAAATCAAAAGACTTTTACAAGACTCTAAATCAAATCTGAAGTTAAAAAAAAAAAAAAAAAATTCATAATTTTGTCTCCAGCAGCTTGCTTTTCCCTGCCAGCCAAAAATTATCTCTTGAGGTAGGTATAGTCCTCAGTTAAGAAAGATTTTGGCCATTTTATAAGGTGTATCATCAACAATAGCCTGTAGTAGTTTGCAGGAAGAGGTTTGGGGGTCTGACTGTCCACCCTATTTGTATGCCTGTATCTGGGAGAAGAAGCTTCGAAGCACTGTGTCTCAGGTACAAAGAGTGTGAAAACAGACAGCAGAGATAAAACAAAAAACAAACAAACAAACAAACAAAAAAAACCCCCACAAAATCAAAAGCAAGCTTTAAAATGGGAAGATAAATAAATATTCAAGCTTATTTTCAATACCACTTCAGCAGTGGCTAGTGTTTTCCTGATATAATCATGGTGATTTGCTAATTGATTTGGTCATTGAAAAGTCTAACAATGTAGTTTACACTGAAAAGCAGAGCAATTCCTAATTCAAAAGACCATGGGTTCCATGTGGGAAATTTCCCCCAGGCAAAAACCCTCCCTATTTCCATCCCTGTGGGCACAAAAATGCCCTGGACTGAGATGTCATCACTGGGTCATGTAGAGCATGAGCTTTGCTACTGCTGTCAGTACTCATGGCAGGTGCAAGTCCCCTCTGTGCTTAAAGAAACCCTCCTGGGGGCACAAAGTGAAATTTAATTTTTGCTTTTACTGGCAGTATAATTTTCTCATTTCTTTTTATAATTCATATTCAGGTAGAGCAAGGATTTAAAAGTAAAAGTTAACATTTAGTTCTTGTTAAAAAGTGGTTGTTTAAGCCAGTTTGATGCTGAGGAATTATTCAATTCCCTGCTTAAAAAATGTCTTTAACAAAAAATATGCAGATTTATGTTTTCAAAAATCTCTCTTTTCTGAAAGACAAATTAAAAAATACCAAACAAAACTAAACAGCTCCTGTCATCAGCCTAATGGCAGAATGTCCCATGCCCCCTCTAAATCTAGTTATTATTGATCAGCTAACGCAATATTTAATTATACTCACAGGGCAGAGGGACTTCTTCACTGTGTGATTCATTATCCCTTATGAATGGAAACTTCTCAATCTTGGTAGATAACCAATAAGCAAATGTTATTGATTGTTCTCCAACATCAAATAAGGATAATAAATTTTACAATTTGGTGTTTGAATGTCACATTCAAGAGAAGCCTCATAACCATCCATTAACAAGTTTCTAATCTTTGACCCCCTTGCCAATGCCAGCTGTTGTCTCTTCTTGATCATTACAACTTCCCTGTCATCACAAAATGACTCTGCCTTGGATTATCTACATTAATACAGACTAATTACAGGAAAATCTTAGCAGTATTGAGTAAACTGTTAATAATTGATAAAGCCACTTATCTAAAAAAGACAAATTTCCTTAAAAGAAAATTTTAGTGGAAATTAAAGAAATGGCAAGAATAAAGATTGGCAAAATGATAAACAGGTATAAGAAATGCTTCTGTGAGGATACAAAAGAGGATTTGTCGTATTACTGAACAAATTGCTTGGTGGCTCACACCAAATAAAAGAGTTGACCTTCTCATGAGACACTGCAGTAAGTCACCTTCCAGAGTGCTCAGAAATAACATACAATAATCAGTAACAGTGCACCGGCTCCTGTGTGATAACTGCCCACATATGTATTTGCATCTCATGACAGCTGTGGACAGAGTTAGTAGTGTCGTCACCTTCAAATAAGGTCAAGCTCACTTGATGCATTTGCATTTACAGTGGGCTAAGAAGTTGGCTGTGTAAAACAGCTACTGATACTCAAAATCTTGGTTTAGTTCTCTGCCTGTGTCTGAATACACCTGAGCCCTAAATCCAAAACTCTAATCCTTAATCCTTCTGGATTCTCAACTGGACAAGGGAAAGAAAATATAATGAAAGTATCATGGGTCAAGATAAAGGCAGGAAGAGATCACTCACCAGTTACTGCTACAGATAAACCAGGCTTGACTTGGGGAAATTAGTTTAATTTATTAGCAACCAAGTCAGTGTAGGATGAGAATTAAATCCAAATCTTAAAACACCTTCCCCCCACCCCTCCTTCTTCCTTCTTGGGCTTAACTTTGCTCCCCATTCTCTCTACCTCTGCTCCACCAGCAGTGCAGAGGGACAGGGAATAGGGGTTGTGATAAGTTCATCACACACTGTCTCTGCTGTTCCTTCCTCCTCAGGGTAGGACACCTCACACTCATGCCCTGCTCCAGCATGGGGTCTCTCCCACAGGAGACAGTCCTCCATAGACTTCTCCAACATGAGTCCTTCCCATGGGACTACTCCAGCATGGGTCCCTTCCATGGGGTGCAGTCCTTCAGGAACAGACAGCTCCAATGTGGGTCCCCTGCCAGGCCACAAGTCTTGCAGCAAATCTGCTCCAGAGTAGGCTCTTTTCCTCATGGGGTCACAGGTCCTGCCAGGAGCCTGCTCTAGCTCACGCTTCCCAGGGGGTCACAGCCTCCTTTGGGCATTCCCTTGTTCCAGTGTGGGGTCCTCCACAGGCTGCAGATGCATCTGCTCCAGCATGGACCTCCATGGGCTGCAGGGCACAGCTGTCTCACCATTGTCTGCACCACAGGATCCAGGGGAAGCTGCTTTGGCACCTGGAACAATTCCTCCCCTCCTTCTGCACTGACCTTAGGGTCTGTAGGGCTGTTTTTCTCACATATTCTCACTCCTCTCTCCAGCTGAATTTGCCATTGCACAGGTATTTTTTCCTCCTTCTTAACTATGTTTTCCCAGAGGTGCTACCACTGTTGCTGATGGGCTTGGCCTCAGCCAGTGGCAGCTCTGTCTTTTAGTCAGTGGCACTGGCTCCATTGGAAGTAGGGGAAGCTTCTAGCAGCTTCTCAGAGAACCGACATCTGGAGCCCCCCAGGTACCAAACCATTCAAACCATTCAAACTTGCCATTCAAACCCTATACACTGATGGAAGCATATGCCTAAAAGCAGATTTTCAGAAGCTAATCTGTTTGCACTGAAGCTTTTGATCATATCTGGTGCTTTTCGGGAGTCTAGAGCTTACCCAGCCACGTAAGGAATATAAAATTAATGTGCTCAGCTTAAACCAAGAAAAAATAGAAAAGGAATCAACTATTGATCTGTAAGTCCTCAATTACACAGAATACGATTTTTGGACAAGTAGTGGGAAGTCAGATGTTCACAGTCAAGATGCAGACATCTTTACTCTTAGACTATCTCTACCTGTTTAATTTACTTTACAGTAAATAGGATGTATTGCAGCTATTATGGCAATTTTCCTCTTCGAGAGGTCATCTGGTTTTATTTTGAACCAAGACTTCCTTGCCCTAAGTTGTCTAAATAATAGAATTCCTACAATTCCCTGCAGCCCAAATCAGTCCAAACCCATTCCCAAAACAGCTTTCACCAAACTGTCTTCTGCATGTTTTCATTCTGAGAATGAATAGATTTGTCTGCAGCATTGCTTCTTGGATGAATGATGGATTTTCTAGCTCAGGCACTGAATCTAGATTCTTTAGTGAACTTGATGTGTTATACTTTCATTAAAAGTCTGGAGCAAGTAGATTGTGTAGATTTGTACTCTCATCCTTTTATTGCTTGAAATCTATTTTTAAAAGCTATCTCAGGACTCTGCTGAAGTGTTTGTGGAGTTAGATCCTTGGCAGACTTTTTTGACTGTGTCATAGAAAACCATCACACTATCTGGCACAAGCAACAGATGATGCCCAAGGGATGTTCAGCGATGGCAGAGCAGAACCCTGCAGGGCAGGGCTGGCAGAGACACTGGCGGCCATGGACATGGACACCAAGCATCAGTTGTTCACCATATGCCTGGGGCTAACTCATGCCACTTACTCTCTATCTTCACTGAAAAGTACAAAAATGTAACTGTCCTTTTCCACCCATAATCATTCCTTAATTACACCTTGCTTTCTTATCTGTTTCAATCTGGATTTCACCCTGAGCCCATCATTACGGTATCTGACTTCTCGGTAGTCCCTCTGTGCTTCGTGACAGCCAGCATGGCTTAACTAAGGGCAAATCCTGCCTGACCAATTTGGTGGCCTTCTATGATGGGGCTACGGAACTGATGGACAGGGGTACAGCAGTTGATGTCATCTACCTGGACTCGTGCAAAGCGTTCAACACTGTCCCACATGACATTCTGGTCTCTAAATTGGAGAGACATCAATTTGATAGGTGGGGCA
>NDXB01016341.1:1701-12369 GCA_002631895.1 Agapornis roseicollis
TTTTTGTTTTGTTTCTCTTTCAAGTTAATGAAAAAAACTCACACAAGCAAAGAGAATGATACATAGGTTTAGACGCTGCATACCTTTGATAGGGTAAAATAGCTGCATGCTCAAACATATTATGAGCAACCGAACCAAAAACCTAAATAAGAATGTTAATCTTTTTGCTTGAGGAGTTAATCAAATAACAGTCAGCAGCAACTGGGAAAGGATAAAATATAAGAAATAAATATATAATAAATAATATATATAATTATTTATAAGAATCATTATTAAATACAATATATATTGTATTTAATAATGATTATTATATATAATCATCATATATAATAATAATATATATATAAGAAATAAAATATCCATGTTGTGGACTTTATTATTGGACCTTCATATAAAACATCTGTTACTGGTCACTGTCAGATCTGATGGTATCAGGTAGAAAAACCATGGGGTTAGATCCTGAACAGAAAGTATAAAAACAAGTGGTGTTATACGTTCTGATAAATGAAAACAAATGCATTGTAGGAAATGGCATGAGAAAAGCAATCCCCTGACTTTATTTTTGACAAGTTATTGGTGATTTTAATTCAGTAATGTACCAGCAGGGATCAAAGTTTTGAGGATATGTTTTTAGGCTTTCTATCCATATCAAGGATTGTCTCTCAATATCAAGGGCAACACACTTTTCAACCAACAATCTTGTCAGCTGTGCATATATATTATTTCTAGGTTCTGAATCTATCTAGAATAATCCTTTGAAATGCAGGAAAGGATCAGAATAAATATTGCTTAGAGAAGGCAAATGAAACATTCAATAGCTAAGCACTTACTAAAAATAAAGATGTCAAATCTGTGTCCAGTCTGAAGCAACCTCAGTGCCTTCTGAAAATGAGGAAAAGGTGAGCTGGAAGAGCACAGAAGAGCAAACTGTAACCTGCCGAACATTTCAGAAAGCACAGAAACCACACACTGGTCAGTAACTTTGGACACCACTTGTTACATGAGAGGTCCGGATTTACGTCTGTCCATCCCGCGCCCTTTATTTCATGTGCATGCTGTAACTCAAGAGACTGTTTGTTATTTTGTGATTAGACCCATGCCAGTAAAAGATTTCTGTTCTGCCCATGGAAAATCTGAATGTTTCCTTATTTTTTTATTATTTTTTTTTTTGGGGGGGGAAGGGGTGTTCGTGGGGTGGGAGAATGTGTGGTTTGCAAATAAAATCAGAAATTCTTCACAAAAGCTTTTCATTTTCATAGACCATTGCTTTTTGCCAGAATAAATGATCTGTAATAAATTCCATATAAAAGAATCGGTAGTTATGTCAGAAATTATGAAAATTTAAGTGGATTAAGTAGAATAAATTCTGTTGAAGATTCATGATGAAACAATGCACAACTGGCCAAGAATATCAGGGTGAGAGGCTGTAGAAGTGTTGCTATGTACTGTATTCTTTGCAGATCAAATATTTCAGGAAAAGAGTTTGGGCTTAGTCCTGGGTTCATACAAGTAAATGTTAAGTTTCTGCTTACTGAAATAGTTACCAAACCAACTTCTTTAAAAGCATTTTGCCTTCACATTTATTCACAGTCCATTCTAAGTATCATCCAACATCATCTGGTATTATCTGAAACAAGAAACGAAAAACAAGATTTTAAATTGGAATGTTCATTTCTGCAGCCCCATCTCTGTGAGCTACATACTGCCTGGGTTTCTACACTGTAAGATATGAATGCACCTTTTTTTGTAGAAAGTGTACCTTCACCCTCCCTGAAAGGCAGGTTCATGTGAGCAAAGGGTGTTATGCTTATTTAAGTAATCTGTATTGCTAGTCCCATTGTCTGTATTTCAAGTGCCTTATTTTATAATTTTCTGATCATATTCTCTGCCTCTTATTCTGTGCTTTCTATTATCTGTGAACGAGGTTGGATCCTCCATTTGAGCTGCATCTTGCTGGCTTTCATTCTTAGCAAATTACAGTTTTCAGGACTTGCAAATGTACACTGCTGGAAGTTATTCACTGGTGACACCTTCACTTAGGTTTCTAAAACTTCTGGAAGTGAGCTAGTGACTGCAGCTTCTCTCTAGAAAACTTATCATCTTCTCATACAGAGTTGGATAGCAGGGAGTCAGAGGCAGCTGCCCTCGGGAGCTGTTAAGTCTCCCATTGATGAGGGCAAGTCCATTTGATCTGGCTTACATATCTGCATTTTTAATGACACAGTCAACTGAGATGAATCTTGCCCCAAAAATTTCTGGAAGAGATTCCTGAACTGAAGAATTTCTTGGTATATTAACCGTGCGGCTTGATATATGGTGTTTGGATCCATTGGTTGTAAGGCATATTTATGTTCATAATTAAGCACACCTCACAGACTCGGATTTTCAGTGAGCATATCCTTCACAAGAACATGATATAAATGTTCTTACATATTTTGCTATTTATTTACTATCTGCTTTTTCTGGTCAACATTTCTACCATCCAGGGTTTTGGAAATCTCATGCACAAAATAAAAAAGAGTGACACAGCCTAAGCAAATTTATTTGAAAACCAGAGCAGACATTTCTGTATGTCTCTTTAGATATTATTCTCTCACTTCTAGGCACACTTTCACTTAGATAATACTGCCTAGAGACAGCCGAGTGTGTAGATATTATGAGGAAGCTGAACTGCATGAGATACTTATAGCAGTGCAGATCCTATTGGATGTCAACTATTTATGTCATAGGGCTGCAGTAGAAACTAAGAATGTGTCCCAGAAGAAATCCTCTGCAGAATAAAACCAGAGAAAAATAATTAGAAAATGAAGCTTCTTATGAGCTCAATTAAAAAAGGCTATTCTAATTTTGCAAACCTCATCTTCCTGGCCAGCAAAGCCAATGGAGAGAAACAGCTTCCTCCAGAGGCCAATTCAGAGCATGTAAAACTCGATTCTCACTCAGCAGAGGTTTCTCAGGCAAAAAGACAGGCAGTGATTTTTAGTAACAAAAATCATGTGGAATGACTGTCCTCATGAGAGAAAATATTGTTTTGGCGGTTGGTTCGGCACTCTATACTAAGCTGAGTAGGACTTACTCCAAGAACAAGTTTTCATGGTTGTGCATTGTCCTGGTGGTTAAAAGTTGCAGAGTTGAATGCTAACACTCAAATCCCTCATCAATCTTAATCATATAATTTCCATCTCTGCTATGTTATGCAGTGCATGTTTCCAGCTTCATGTTTCTGCTGAGGCTTTAGGAACTACAGCTGTAGTTTGGATCCAGCATTCATAAGAATAATCGGAGGTAGACATTCGCATTATTTTAATGTCATCTTTAATGCTGTATTAGGCTTAGATTTTGGAGTGCTGATGTAGATAATATGTCTTATACCTGTATGTCATGAGACAAATGTCATCTACAACATAGTCTTCAAATATGCTAAAATCTAGTAGGTATTTAATTTGTTTATATAAAAATACCTTTATAGACAGCAATAACATTTTTTGTTATATGAAATAATTACAGCAACATTTATGGGTCCCTTCTGACAGGCTTCTTAGTCTCCTTTATTAAGGGACTGATTGCCTTCAAAGACCATGCATTCTAATTTACTGAAGTGTTGTTAGATAAAGATTTTACTATGGGGAGTTTAAGAAACAGTTGTTTTGCAGGATAAGCCAAGCAAAAGGACCATGATTCATCTTCATGTTTGCATGCCTGACTGAACACTCCAAATCCTGTTTCTTACTTGTAACAAAAAACTGAGTGGGTTCAGTTCAGGCATGAAACTATTTTATGTATTGTTCTAATAACTCAATCCTTACTAAATTAGCTGCTTATAAGTAATCTGTACAGAGAGCAAAAAAGCAGTACTGGGAGTTGCATATGATTCATATAGTTCCTGGTAGAAATGGACTGCATCAACCATTACTCCAGAAAAAAAAGAAAAAGAAGCAAATAACTTATTTTTATTGCCAGTTTTGAAATAAACTGTGAATTTATGTAACCTGGAAGTAGAAGTAACCATGTCATAATGCAACCTCTTTCAGCACTCTCAAATCAATTTGAGCAATATTGCAAAATATTAGAACATAAGTCAATGGTGTAAAAAAAAAAAAACAGTGCATTAAAATTCATTGTACATAGGAATTTAAACATATTAAGGAACATTTTAGTGTTATGATGTATATTTCTGTAAGTAAATTTTACTGAGATAAAGTACACCATTAGCAGACATTTCTCAAAGTCAGGTTCTAAGGGCTTGAACTTGTCTGTGCATAATGCATTTGAAAATGTGCACTGAATTTTGAGGGGAAAGGGTGCAAAATGTGCACTCCAGTTAAAATTCAACATTATTATTATGACTTCATTGCCACAACATCCTTGGGTTTTAATGTCACTTTTCAGACAAATGAAGGGAGACATTTCTTTGCCCAAAGCACTTACAGAAAGCCTATGGCCATGATCCTGCCACTGATAGCACATAGGAGTTCTCTAAGTGGAGTGTCCTTGAAGACAAAGGGTAGTTTGAGGATGAATCAATCAGTTCATAAGCTGTCATTTCAAGTACTGTGAGTCTTAGACCTTAGCTTTGCTCCTGCTGATCTCTTACTGTTATCTTCAAAGGCTGCAGATTGAACCCAAAGTCATACAGAGTACAGAGAAAGGAACAGAGGTGAGAGGTAGATAAAACACAGAGGCAGGATTCAGCACATACTGTAAGTTCTCACCTGAGTCATTCATAATAGAATATTAATGGTAAGAAATGGAAAAACAATTAATTATGGGCTAGAGGAGGACTGAGAAGACAATTTTGTTCTCATAGGAAATCTGTTTCAAACCATGTATTCTCCCTAAATGAAAGCAAAAGTTCAAATTCTAAATTTTTCCCAGACCTATGGGAAATTTCCCAGTAAGACAGAAATTGTAATGTAGAACACAAAAGTATATGTAAATGAATTTTAATGTATAGTAAAATGCAATAATCTAAATAAAATTAACTAATTTTAATTTTTAATTTTATCAAGGAAACATCATGAAACACAATATTGATGGAGACAGATTTGTGTTTCAATGGACAGCTGTCTCAACAGTGGAGTTTCCATAGTCTTAAGTCTCGTATCAGTCACTGGGGATCTTTTTCTGGGTGCATAAGGAAAAAAAGTAAGACATTTTCATCTCTATTTCTAGTGCCATATTTGACTATGAGAGCTCTTTGGTTCCTTACAGAGTGGTCAAAGGAAGATCTGGCTGGGCTGGGAAAGAAGCCAGCCTGCACCTCTGTAGGACGTAACTCAGTGGGCTACCTTTCTGAACCTGAAAAAGACCAGAATGTGCTGTGCTCCTTCATGCAACATGTGGCTTTGAAAAATCCTTCTTAGGGACTATGATAATGCAGCCAAGATCATTCCAGCAAAATGGCTAAATGCAGGTTTATTTGTAACTACCCTGTTACTCCTGTATAGCTCAATGGCACTGCTCTTTGTTTATCCCACAGTAAGTTCTCACTGGTCCTTACAGAGAAGACACTGCTACTGGTAGAGCCAGAAATAAAGCTGAAAACCAGTTTTAATTTATATCTTCATTTATTGCAGAAGGAGTTTGTGAAGATCACATAAATTAGCCTTTGTGCATATTGTTTGCTGGGTGCATTAGTGTTTCCATTCAAATTGGAATTGAGGTTTGGAAGTGAATCCTCTGATTTCCCTACCTATTGCACCTTGGTTCTTGTCCAAAAACTATTCACAGCACTTAAACTCTTATTCTCAGGTAAAAATAAACCAAAATGGGATCCCAAAGCACACTTCAGTGGGTATTCAGACACCATAACTGAACTGGAGTTAATCCAAAGAAAAGATGCTCTAGAAATTGGTTCGTATTTTGCAACAATACTTGTTACTGGATGCAGTGCTTTTTGCTCGCAGATCTAGCAGGGGATTAGACCTACTCCCATTAAAATTCTATCACAAATTTTGTGATGGAAATAAGCACCAAATAAATTGTGTAATAGATATTGCTGTTGCCTAACAAACTGATTCTCCTCAGCAGTATTTGATGCATATTAATTCTACATCAAGAACACTTGGGGAGCAGGACACAATAAGAGACTCCACAATGTGGCTTTTTGAATGAGAATTGCAAATTTATTTTTAAATATTTATACAAGTATTGAATCTTTTCTTTCTTCTCAATGTTTGACACTTTTTCCTACTGGATAAAAGCTTTTTCAAATGTTTTGTTTGAGGTTTTTTGTGTGTGCTAAAATTGCCTATTAGGTTAACATCTTTTGTATTGACTTTGTGTTCTACTGGCATGATTTATGCCGTTCCTTGTTACCAACAGAGTATTCAACACATGCATGGTGGGTTCAGTAATAGGTAAGCTCTTGCCAAGTGTCAAGTCTGTATTTTTTTGGTAATAAGTCTGAAAAAACATTTGCCTTTCCATATTTTTTTTTTACAGAACAAGCCTTCTATTTAATTTTAGATATTTAAATATACACATAATATATAAATACATAAGGAAATAACTTTTAGACATTTGTCTTTAAAATGTCAATCATAGGAAAATCTGTGAGCCTTGTACATGATATGTGCTGTCTGTAAACTTTGCCTTGCTTTTCTCAATTGATGCACCTTATCCTGTGTAATGTGCTCATCATCTCATGAACCCTCTGTAACCAAAACCAGACCTTATTGTACCTGTGTAATTGTTATCTTGCCATTGTTTCTAAGAATTCCTTTTGTAATCCCATTTGCTGTCTAAGAACTTGCAGAGGAGCTATTACATGAACTGAAAAACCACAGCAGAGCTGTTGAAATTGAGGTGAGTTTGGGGGCCTAGATGATAAAATTCTTTTTTATTTGTGCACACAGAGAATAGGGTATGGAAATTGGTAACACCTTGAAGGTGGAAAACTGCCATCTTATTTAACAGAGTCCAATTTTATGGCAGAAATGTAATTCTGCAGCTATGAAAGGAAATGTGTCCTTGATAATGACTCCATGATAATTACCAGGGTATATCATCCCAGATAATTTTAACTGTGCAACCTTGAAATTGCAAGGTACAGTCATAAAAATCTGAGGTGAGGCTCCTCACACTCACCCAGGGGCACTGTATTCATGGTAAGGATGAGGGCACCTACAGAAGGTGATATGAACATAGATTTCTGCAACAGATCAGGTAAATTGCTCTCTAGAAATACTTATGGGAGACCAAATAGCTTATATGAGCATATGTATGCTGCAGATGACTGCAGCTAGTGGTATGAATCTAATCTTTAAAAGTGTGATCCTAACATGGGTTGTGCTGCAATAACACTTGTGTTAGAACAGGCTGTAGAATTAACTATTTAATTTTCAGCCTTAATATACAGTTAGGGAATACTGGTTTGGAGGCCTTTTCATGTGAATTTTATTTAAAAGGGAAGGTGTTTTGTTGTTATTTGGTTTTCGGTTTTCAATTTTGTTTTTGTTTTTGTGGGTTTTGTTTTTTTTTTTTTAAGGAGCCTTTTTTTAATTTTTGATTTTAAGTTTTATATGTAACGTAAACCTTCAATTTGAAAAATGCGTATCACATGTTGTCTCTGGAACAAGACTGAGAGACCACTTTGGATTCTGAATATTGGAGCTGGTGTCAAGACACCTTGGCCTGCACTTGCCCATCTTAGTACAGACAGATTTCTTTGTGTCGAATCTGTCTTTCATGTTGTTGCACCAAGAAGTCTGCAGAGAATTTTTCTGATCCTAGACATGCTTGTGAGGTGGGATGATGCCAACCTCATGAAGTTTAACCATGACAAGTGCAAAGTCCTACACCTGGGTCGGAGCAATCCCAGGAACAGCTCCAGGTTGGGCAAAGAGAAGATTCAGAGCAGCCCTGCAGAGAAGGACTTGGGGGTGGTGGTCGATGAGAACATGAACATGAGCCGACTGCAGTGTGCGCTTGCAGCCCAGAAAGCCAACTGTATCGTGGGGTGCATCAAAAGGAGCATGACCAGCAGGTCAAAGGAAGTGATCCTGCCCCTCTACTCTGCTCTCGGGAGACCTCACCTGGAGTATTGTGTGCAGTTCTGGTGTCCTCAACATAAAATGGACATGGAGCTGTTGGAACAAGTGCAGAGGAGGGCCACGAGGATGATCAGGGGACTGGAGGACCTCCTGTATGAAGACAGGCTGGGAAAGTTGGGGCTGTTCAGCCTGGAGAAGAGAAGACTGCATGAAGACCTCCTAGCAGCCTTCCAGTATCCGAAGGGGGCCTACAGGGATGCTGGGGAGGGGCTCTTCATTTGGGACTGTAGTGACAGGACAAGGGGTAATGGGTTCAAACTTAAAGAGGGGAGGTTTAGATTGTATATAAGGAAGAAATTCTTTCCCGTTAGGGTGGTGAGGCACTGGAATGGGTTGGCCCAAGGAAGTCGTGAATGCTCCATCCCTGGCAGTGTCCAAGGCCAGGTTAGATGAAGCCTTGGGTGACATGGTTTAGCATGGGGTGTCCCTGCTTATGGCAGGGGGGTTGGAATTGGATGATCTTAAGATCCTTTCCAACCCTAACCATTCTATGGTTCTATGATTCTATACTGTTTGAACTAAATTACTTTCAGACTGGTTCTAAGACAGGTGTATGTCTTGGCAGAATTGAGTTTTACCTGGTCATGTATGAAACGACCAGCTAAGAAAGTACGTACATGTCCCTCTCAAGAAATAAGTTATGTTTGGCTTGAAAGAAAAGCAATCTTTCTCTGGGTGCAGTGGAACTGGTGAATGAATTGCAGTGTCAGGCAAAGGAAGCTGACTATATTAGGACAAAGGGCAAAAACTTTAAGCCATAGGTAAATATCTGAGAAGGCTCAGAATAAGAGGATAAGGAATCATAGACTATGACTGATCAAACCCCAAATAATACTTTAGCTATGAATAAAAAGAGACCAGGAACAATTTACAGATGCTTTGTTACTATTATTATTATTGTTATTATGATTACTGCTGTTGTTGTTGTTGCTGCTGCTGCTGTTACTTTGCCTTCTGCTTATCTGCACAAGACATTTTGCTTTGAAAAACTCTCTCCAGTGCTTAAACCAATTTGCCTTCACTGTTGTGTCTCCCAGAACAACCTCCAAACCAGCCCAGCCTGAGGACAGAGGTGCAGAAATGAGTATTGCTAAGCCACTAGAGTATCTGAGAGGTGTGGGCATAGTACTTTGGAAGAAGCCCAGGACAAATACAGTCCTGCCAGAAGGCCATGTGAACACAAGCCAACATAAAAGGTTTGGTATATGTGTCGTCAAACGCATGGGAGTTTAAAGACCCATATAGAGCTTAAAAAGCCCTTAGAGCTACAGAGAGTTTAGTCAGCTTTCTGAAACTTTTTGAAAGAAATACTGAACAGAAAAAAGCACACTGTAATCTCTGAGAACTGGTATCCCAATGCTCAAATGTTGTAGACCTCAGGCTTTCCAGCCTGAAAGGTACCCAGGAGCTGTCTACCAATACATAGTAGCTTGAAACCAAAGCTTCTGCTTTGCACTTTGCAATGGTTAAAGCAGTCCTGCCTCTCAGCTGCCATCAAGCTAAACACCCAACTCAGCCAGTCACTCCCCATTTCTAATCAGTTCTGTTTATGCATTTTAAAAGTTGCAAATTCCCCCCAGAGCAGATCTCCTAGTGATGCCCAAGGAAATTTTAACAACAAAGCAACAAGTGTGGATGTACAAGTGGGAGAAAACACACTTGACAAATATTACCTTATATAATGACTACCTGCAGTTTTTCACACATATAGGAAGGAATGGAATAAAACCTACATTTAAAGACACCTACAGTGTCATAATAATTAAAGATTTCTAATGACAAATCATACACTGAAGTACCCACCTATTCCTCCAGGAAGTGCCTGTAACCTCATGCAAGACTTTTTTACTTCAGCAGTGTCTGCACTGATCTTTTCTCTAAGTCAGTGTACACAGAGAGTGAGGGCATCACAGGAATGAGGGCTGCAGTGGAGCCCTTTGTTGCTCAGAAGAATCATAGAATCAGTAGTTTGTGTTGGAAAGAACCTTAAGACCATCTAGTTCCAACCCCCCTGCCATAAGCAGGGACACCCCACACTAAACCATGTCACCCAAGGCTCTGTCTAACCTGGCCTTGAACACTGCCAGGGATGGAACATTCACAACTTCCTTGGGCAACCCATTCCAGTGTCTCACCTCCCTCACAGTAAAGAACTTCTTCCTGTTTAAGTTTGAACCTGTTACTCCTTGTGCTATCACTACAGTCCCTAATGAAGAGTCCCTCTCCAGCATCCTTGTAGAGAAGGTGAGAATAACTATTAGCCACCCCTCCAGTTTCAGACTAAAAAAAGCACAGCAAAGGAAGAAAGGAAGAAGCAGTTGTCCTGGGTTCAGCAGTTGCAGTCAGCTTTTCNCAACCCATTCTCTCACCTCCCTCACAGTAAAGAACTTCTTCCTGTTTAAGTTTGAACCTGTTACTCCTTGTGCTATCACTACAGTCCCTAATGAAGAGTCCCTCTCCAGCATCCTTGTAGAGAAGGTGAGAATAACTATTAGCCACCCCTCCAGTTTCAGACTAAAAAAAGCACAGCAAAGGAAGAAAGGAAGAAGCAGTTGTCCTGGGTTCAGCAGTTGCAGTCAGCTTTTCTTCTCTTTAGTAGCTGGTGTTTTGACTT
>NDXB01016342.1:10350-34092 GCA_002631895.1 Agapornis roseicollis
TTAGTAAAATTTTCTCTTTTTATTATTTTTTTTTTGGGGGGGAGGTGTTTAAGCTTCACATAAGAAAAGTTTTTTCTTCAGTTTTAAAGCTGTTTTGGCAGGGCTTTTCCGTAAAGTGAAAAGCAGCACAGCCACAAGGTCGAAGAGGAATTACCGGTCTGCTACATATGTAGCAGCAGATTGCATATTCATGAGGTGCAGCTGCCATGAAGGCCACCCCAGGCCGAATGGCTCAGAGGAGAGCCAGGGGTGGGGAGCAGCAGGTGCCTGCAGCCATCCCTCAGGCAGGGCCGAGCGTCTTCCTTGTGGTAGGACTGGGGCAGGAGCACTCTGCTCTTCCTGAGTGCTGCGCTTTTAGAGCATGCTCCTCTGTTCAGCCCTTCAAGTTCCCTCCCAGCCACCTGTACTTGTCTTTCCTGCTTGCTCTCACCTTCCCTTGCCTTCTACAAGCTTATCACTACCACATTCATAACGTTCAGCTCATCTTTTCCTGCCATCTTTATGAACTAGCAAACAGCTGCAAGAAGACAGTTTGGTAGTACCAAGAATGAAATAATATTGCTACCCACTTCCACAGCATCATGATGTCACCCAGATGTTAATGTCATCGGTAAGCTGGAGCTGCAAAGACAGTGTGCACTGAATTAAATTTGGGTTGGTTTTAAAGATCATTTAGTGGGATGTTGCATACTATTTAATTCAGTGCATGACTGGTTTCTTGTGTTGAGCAAAACGTTGCTTATTCTTAGTACTGGAAAGGAGGCAAAAAGTAATCCCTGTGCACACAGGAAAAGGGGTTCTCCTAAAATTTAGCATTTCTAACTTGTTTCTTGTGAGAACATTTCTTGAGTAATAGTAATTAGTAATTTGAGTAAAGGTAATTAAATAACAATAACAAAGTCTTACATAGGTTTTGTGAAGTCCTTCAACAGCCTGTGGACAGTTACCTATGTGCTCTAAAGACAGTTCTGGCAGAGGCAGACAACCTCTGGAGCAGCACCTGGCTTTTGACTCACCATAAAATGGTCACCTAGGCAGATCCATGTAAGCTCTGTGGATGACATGTAAGCTCTGTGGAGGCTTTCTGCAGAGCTTTCTCCAGAGGAGCCTGTCATCAAATAACCCTGTTTACTGTTCAAAACAGAACAGTGGAGGTAATAACTGTGATTATTTTAAATGTCTTTAATTTTAGGATCTCCTGAGGCACGGAAATAACTGTGACTAAAACTAGCAGCATCATGCCATTAAGATTGGTCTTAAGAGTGGCCTATCATTTTCTGATATTTCAACTTATGCAATGTTTTGTATTTTTCATCATAAAATTGCCTTTGTACGCCAAAATTCACCCCTTCGTTCATCCCTGTAGTCTTCAGATATAACATGTCTGGTAGGTAAGGACATACCAGGTTCTGATAGGAAGAGGAAAAAATACATTTTCATCTAAAAAGAATGAGAGAAAAAAGTACGTTTCTTACGAATTTTTCCTTTTGTGCTCAGGACAAATACAAGTCTGGCTTTCTTCCTGGTTTCCTTCCTTATAATTGTTCTTAATGATGGTGGTGGTGTGACAGTTACAAGTAGTTCTGTTTTGTTGTTTGGTTTTTTTTTTGTAAGTAATCATTTCTGAATAGATTGCTCAGATGATACCATTCTGTACTTGCCAGGGCCTGTTCTACAGTCTCTGTCACCTATGTTGCTTATGCTGCTTGTACAGAAAAAGGTTATTGGTTTAATATTAAATATGAATATTTATTTAAAAAATAAACCTATTTCAAAAACTTGTTTTCTCTAAGAATTGTATTTTTCTGAACAAAGTGTCAGAAAAAACTGGCATAGCTCTACACAACCCTGTGTAATCCTGATCTAGCTGTCACACTCAAGAAGCATATATATGAGTGATATCAGCTTGCAGGTGTCTCAAGTGAGGCAGGATGTCTGAATTTGCATTGCTTTATAGAGTCTGTATTTAAGTTTGATTAATTGGTATCAGAAATAACAAATTGTCTGTGTGGAACATCAGGAAGCTAGAATATTATACAGTGTTTCATAGTACAAGAATCATGCAATTTCCATGTATTATTCAAAAATTCTAATCCTCAACTCATGTGCTTCACCAACATACAAAGTCTGGTGTCTAATCTGAGTGTCCAAAATGAATTTAAAAAAGCCTGAACTGTTGAATTTTGGTCTGCAAAACTACTGATTTATTGCATACTGTATAAGAGGATGCCAGTGTATAGTATTATAAATGCAATAGTTGAAGAAGGAGAAAAATATTGCACTCCTGCTATTCAAAGCTTTTCTTTGAAAGAGCTAAGCAGCCCTTAGTTTGGTTCAGCAGGACTGCCTTTAAAATCCAAGGTGTTAATANAAGAGGATGCCAGTGTATAGTATAAATTTTGTGGATTATAAATGCAATAGTTGAAGAAGGAGAAAAATATTGCACTCCTGCTATTCAAAGCTTTCCTGTGAAAGAGCTAAGCAGCCCTTAGTTTGGTTCAGCAGGACTGCCTTTAAAATCCAAGGTGTTAATACTGTTGATATGTCAGAAAATATCTCTGTATTCAAAAAAAGACATCGTGTGCCCCAGTGTGGGGCGGGGGAGTAGGAGGGGGAAAGGGTTGAGGCACTTGCGTTATCTCAATGCAGATTTTAGGTTTTTCTTCATGGTCTCAGCCTGTGACATGAAGTTCCTTCTCATGCCTCTGCTGGTGTGGCACAGAAGTTATGTGGTTCTCAGGGTAGATATTTTGTGCAGGGTGGAAGTAACCGGGGTACAAGACAGCATCTTATGTATCTTACACCGGGTGTATAAGTAATGCTCATTCCAGAGGTGTATAATTGTCGAAGAACATCTCTGAGCCTCTGCAGCATGTTGCTAACAAGAGCATATACATATGCACAGGGATTCTCCTGAAGACTTCTGTTTATGACCTTTTCTCCCTGTATATATAAAAAGGGGAAAAAACCCTAAATCCACTGGCAAAACCAATGGTGAGGGCATTGGGGAAACCCCCCAATATTTAGACTAGAGAGCTAAAAAAGACAGAAGATGACCAAGTTCCTATAGACACTGGAGACGCTTGCTTTTTAGGATAGATGTACACTGAAGACTATAGCATTAAAAATACCTGAAATTGTAATCAAGTCATCTTGCATATCAGGAGGGTACATAGACACTTTTAGATTTTCACCCTTGATTTATGTGTCACATCAGCTGTGATTCAAGAGTGGCTCCTGTTCTCCAATGTATTTACATAGCAGCTGGGAATGGGTTGTGGTGCAGGTGTGCTCTATTCTTCTTTTGTTCTACTGCTTCTCTGTGCACAGCTCTGCTCCCAACTCCTTTCCGGGGTGAAGGCTCTTCAGGGCAGGTGCCAGCAGACTTTTGGCTTCTTTGCATAGTTCCACTAGCCCACAGATTACCATGTCTTGAACTTTCTGCTTCCATGTTCTCAGCATCACTCTAATTTGTTCTAACTTCTGCACTAATTTGTTTTTTAATCATGTAAAGGAAATTTGAACAGCATTCACCCTTGTGCATTAAAAAACTTTCACACAAAATTATCTTATGTGGCAAAAAATTTACCTGTGGAGATTTCATCTCCAGAAATTTACCTCTGGAGATTTCATCTCCAGAATCACATGGAGCAAGTGAGCAGATAAATTGCCACCTACCGATGAAGATAAAAATCATGTAGAGTTTAAGTTTTCTCAAGTAATCTATTTTTGGTTTTCCATTTTCTTATCCTAGAAATATAATACCATCTTTACTGCTATAAATGGAAAAAGCTTTGCTGTTCTTACATAGATATATGCTGATGTATTTTGTAATCTTATATACTCCATATCTATATTCAGTAACTGAGGTTTCAAAATGCATGCTTGCTGTACATTCTAGTGTTAAATGGGCTGCTTCTCAGAAAAGCTCAACATGTAATGCCAAAATCACTGCAAACTAGGGGAGCAGAAGTGGTATCTGATTGCTTTTTGGATTGTTCAGAGATTCCTAAGCAAATCCAGCCATGAAGGAATATCTGACACCCGACTACCTCACAGCCATGGTGATCCTGCAACTAAGACATTTGATTGCATTTACAATTTTTTGACTGCAATTGTTTTCCTTTTGGAATGCAGGGTAACAGCACTATATTAAGCACCTGCTGACAGGAGCAGTGGAATCTGCTCTTTAATGAGGCTGTAATATTGCATGCATACATCAACTGGCTGTGTGTGATATGCCACTACTTAACTGAGAGCCTTCCATACTGACACTGTCGTTTGTAACAGGGACAAATTGTAGCACAGGTACACTTTCAGCGCTATGTTAGAGCAGTTTTTCAGGTTTGGTTAATACAGTAGAGGACAGTATCTAGCTGGAGTAAAAAACTCTTTGAATCACAGAATGGTTACAGTTGGAAAATACCTCAATATCATCTAGTTCCAACACCCCTGCTATGGGCAAAAAGCTCCTTATTTACCATTCTGGTTTTTGATTCTTCAAATTGACTTGCACACTTGGCAAGTCCAAGTGACCCTTGAGATGCATCTCAGGCAGCAGTGCTCAGTTGCATCTTCCCACAAGAAAGCAGGAATATTTCCTGCAGGTTTAGGAAATGGTGCCCCACTGTCCTGCACCCAGGAACAGTGGTCAGTCATCCACCAGCTCATAGCACTGCCTTGCTGCAGAGGAGCAGACACTTGCCAGGTGCTTCCCAGCCTTCTGTGTGCTCCCTGGGCCATAAAAGGTTTATTGCCCCACAGCTGCCTTCCCTGGGGAGAATCCAACCCCAGCAGTGATGTGAGGAGTGGGACAACAGCTTTGGAGGGGCAGCTGCTGCTTCCGGGGGTGGCATGCCAGAAGTTTTCCATGCCTTGGTCTGTGTTATAGCCTCATGTTCCTCTTCACAGCAGCCCCTCTGCTTCCTTTTCACTTTGACGCCTGCTCATTAAGTAGGTGAAGCAGCATCTGCATGTGGCACATGCAATAAGCCTCCTCTGTGTTTTTTCAAGCTTAAAAATAAGGGGAGCTGTTAGTCAGAAGCTGCTGGTTACTCCCTCAAGGGGTAAAACGTGATGCTGTAGCTGTTGGTATGTTAACTTATATTTCTATTGTATTTTTGTTCAAAGTCATAGAAAGTCTTGTAAGGCCTTTGCAGTCCTGAAGGCAATTTCATTACAGAGTGCTTTTCTCTCTCTCCATATAAAACAAACACATTTAGATGACTTGTTCTGTCCACACTGGTGAGATACAGTCTCATTTATTTGACTTATTCCTTCTCCCTTTAAAAGTTGGCAAACATTGGGGCAAGCTCTGCACAAACTAAAAAAACCAGATCTGCTACCTACAAGTTTTGCCTTATTATTTCCTCAATTATTTACCAAAAGAAGAAAAAAACCAACCAACAAGAGTTACTCTGCATTTATCACAGTGACTAGTAGAAAGCATGTGATTCTTATGGTAAGCAGCAATTTACAGATGGCCAGGTGCAATCAACATATCTAATCTTATCATGCATTTGTTTTATTCACAGCTGCAACAGTTGGTGTCAGTTAATAGGTTACCAGCCATGAAGTATACTTATTTCCTTTTATCCTGCTTCAGGGCTACAGAAGTGATTTGTAAACTGTCCTAGCTGTTGAATTTACATTTAATTTTCATGTGTGTGGCTTTGTTGTTACTTAGTTTGTGCTACTTAGAAAGAAAATGAAAATGTCTTTCAGAGAATCCATTTGATTAGTTTCTTTTCTAGGGATTTAGAAACTCTAAAACCATGTGCTTACTCTCTAGGTTTCTAATCTAAGGTAGAACACAAGTGATTTGTCAAGGATAAATGTTTTTTTGTTTGTCTGTTTTATGAGAATGATCTGCCATTGATAAGGGCTCAATTTTGCCTACTTAGTTCCATCAAGTCACATAGTGGATATGCTGTCGGCCCTTCTGAATAATCAAACTCAATCTGTAAAAGATGAATTTTAAATAGCAGTCATAAAAAATATAAGTATTACATTCTCTTAGTCTTATAGCTCACACTGTCAACACTGAGATGTATAGATATATATACACAGCAGTAAACATACCACATAACCTCCAAAGCTCTCTATATTCTGAAACAAAATTAAAGAGCTTGTTTAAAATAAATGTATTTCGTCCTTAACAATGAGTCATGTCCAGTTTTTGTAATGGAGTCACAATCTTGACTGTGTCAATTTTCTTCTTTAGCTTACATCAAGATGACTTTGTGTTAGATACACTAGTAATTCCTCTACAACTTACATACTTTTATATCTTTTGCTTACATGTACCTTCAAATTTGCTTCCTGACAAAAGGAGTTTTAATAGCAAAGAGTACAGCTATTAGCACTTGTGAATATAAGTTGGGTATTCTTGAAAGTAAAGAAGTTGCACATGTGTTTTTAACAAAAAAGAGAAATAAAGAGGAAAGAATCCCAAATTTTGATCCTGATTATGGTTTTAAAATGCATGACCAGCAGTGTCTTATCATTGGCATAGAGCAGCATACATACATAGTAATTGGCAACTATTAAATGTATTAATTTAATGGTCCTGAACAAATAACTGCAGGGACTAATTTGCCTATTCAGATTAGCTCCTTTCTCTGCACACAATGTTTTGTGGTGGATTGAAATTTCCTCTGACTGTTTATTCTGAATTACATTTTCGATTTTTAACACATTTTTGTTGATCTGATACTTAATCCTAGCACTATATTTGCATTGCTATATAGAAACACTGAAAAGAAGGTCTTTGTTCAAAAAGCCGATTAGTAGTTCTTCATAAACCAAGGATCTAAGGTGAAGGCTTTAAAACATTTTGTAATTTATGAATAATGACTGCATGCATGCGGACTAGATTTTGTACAAACTGACCTTTTTTCTCCACTAGCCTGACCTCAAAGGCTCATGTTCATGCTCCTTCCTATTGCTCATCATATTACTGCAGGTGGGAAGGCTTCTGCTAGTGAGGCTAAAATCCTTCCAGATATATCTACATCAATTACTCTGTCACTGGGGTTGGAAACAGGATTACCCAGACTGATTAATACATTGTAAAAATGTATGAATTTACAGTTAGGCAAATAAAGCCTTAATAGCAATTTTTAACCTACCAGCTTAAGGAGCTTTTGTTACTAGAAATTGAAGCTACTGCCTCACCTGATCTACTTTCTAAATCTGAACTTAACTTTCAGAGATGGAATATTTGAATAATTGGCTGCTTATGCATGGTTACACATGTTAATTCCACTCCAAAGTAGAAGATATTAATGCAGATATGGATGTCTACATGTTGTAATGGTTTGTATTTCATACTGAGTTCACTCACTATCTGCATCACAGTGTGGGGATTGGGGTGCATTTGGTCTTACTTAGTAAAAGTAATCCATTGAAGGAAGATTTATTCTTAGGAAGTGCAGGGTTCATATAATTTTCTTTAGAAACATGGGTGAGTGCACGGCTGAAAAGGGTTCAACATATGAGAGAAATGCTATTCTCTGCCTCCCCATATCAGTTCAAAGTTCAGAACAAACCACCTGGTACTAAAATACTTATCCTCACCTTCATGTCTAACTATTCTGTTACTATTTGAATGTGGGCAACTTTCTAATGTGAGACAATACTTCATAAAACTGCCTAATCTGGTGTATTCACTAGGGAGTGTTTTAATTTTTTTTTACCTTTTATAATGCAGAGCACAGTCTGACTTTGGATATTATGTGATCAGTCCTCAAAGTCACACTTCATTTTAGTGGCAGCAGTGATCTTAACCTTGAACTCACTTGGTTTTCCTGTGCCACAAGACTTTTGGCTTTTGCCCTTTTACTGTAGGTGCATGGGGGTATTTGGGCCCTGGATTTTCATCAGTTTGGGACTTGTATTACTTATATTCAGTAATCTTCTCAAGTCAGTCTGCGATCTTTCTGCAAATTTGCCACTTTAGAACTTGAAATGGAATTGGATTAATTTTGCTTTTTAATGACTAAGCACACCATTATTTTAATAATGGCAGTTCAGGCACCCAAGTAGTAATTATTCCTGACAGTTCTACAGGTGAGCATATCTGGCTCAGAATATATTATTGAACACATGTTCTGGTAGACTTCAGAGCAAGCAGACACAACTGACTTACTTTTACCCTCACAGAACCTTATTTTCTAATAAGGACTATTTTGCTGAATTACAGCATTTAGATTTGTGAAGTAACCTTCTTTATTTTGGCTGTGGGTGGAGGCTTATGAGAAAGGGCAAGAAAAGCTCTTTCCTTCCTTAATCTGTTAAAGACACCTAGACTTTGGGCCTTAAAACAAATGCTACCAGTTTCAGATGCTGCTTCTGAAGCAAATGAGCATGAACTTAAGCATTAGCCTCAGATAAAGGGAGTGAGTGCTGTTATTTGAAGGATGCAGGAACTTCACTTCTATGATTCACTTTCCATTCATGGCAAACCTGTTTGAGAGAGACTGTTCCTCCTGCATTTGGCATCATTTATTGCCCAAGGTAGCATGTAAGAGAAAATGTGGCTCTCGCTGGTCCATAAAATATAACAAACCTCACCAGTACCCCACAGCAGGAACTCTTCTGTTTGTGCTCCAGACTTCGGGCCTCATACTGTCAGCAAAAGTCCTTTGCTGGAAATACACTCAGGCAGGAAGACAAGATAGGCCATTGGAGCCAGGAAATCAGCACTTAGAGTTCTAAACCCAGACGCACGGAAGGGACAGATGATACTGTTGGTACCTTTGGTACTATTAGTAATAACAGAGTTTTCTGAACAAAAATAGATCAGAGTGGTAAAACAAAAAAAAAAAAAAAAAAGTTTGATCCTCATCAGCACAGGCAGTATAATGCACAGATGGAAGTAAATTGTAGATGGGACAAATACACTCCTGTCTTTACAAAAGGTGTATTGTGGCTGCTTAACTCAAAAGCTGTGTTAGATAAGATAAAAAATTCTCTAGAGAAACAAAAAGAAGCATTTAGAGGTCAGTTAAGTATTTATATAGTGCCGCATAGGCAATTATTAATTAAACTGGAGAAGATGGGGAAATTTCTAGTGTTTGTGAGATTAGTGAGGCACTGGGTCAGGGAGATCAGCTCTGGGGGCTGCTGAAAATGGCAGGTTTGGGCTGGAAGGAAGCTTGTAGTGCAGTCATACAAGGATTGGTCTTGGTGTTGTTTTTATTTGGTATTTCACTAATGATTTGGAAGCACATTAGAGAAATCTGCTCATAATACAAAAAGGCACTGCTAATAGAAAGGAAGATTGGGATAACAAGGAGAACTGGAGTACTGCATGAATGGGGAAGGAGAAATGGGATAAAGAAGTACAAAGTACAAGTCCAAGCTGGTACAGATTACTAGTAATCATTGTTACTGAGGGATAAGTGTGCAGTGGCTATGAACAAGAAAGGCAGATGGAGCAGTCTGGATATACAAGTGTGTCACAGTAAGATTATCACCTACCAAGGTGCTGCAGCCATAGAAAGCCAGAAATTTAGTAATTCCATAAATCACAATGATTCTAAGACCAATTTATGCTTTGTTTTGTTTTGTTTTTTCAAGAGGTTGCAGAAACAATTAATAGTGTTGTAAAAGTCCCTTGGTAAGATACTAGTGAAAAAACCTGGGATACTTGTGATTCATTTTCAGAAAAGATTCATTCAGACTAGTAGAGATTTAGAGAATAGTTACTTTCCAATGGAGCAGAGAAATCTGATGTATTTATCAAGGTAAAAAATATTGGCTTCTTTATTTTGTCAGACTAAAGGTGGAGAGAAGATTGGACTTCTGCTTAATTAAAATAATCAGCAAATAGGAAAAACAGCTCTAAAAAAGCTAAGCTAAGAATGGGGTTACCAAAAGATTAAATAGCTATAAAACAGTTATGAGCAAATTGAGAAGTAATTATTAAATCCAAAGTTCCATACGATGAAATTATGTGAAGAGAACAGGACTATTTAAAACATAAGTTTAAATGTCAGCCCAGAAGTCCTTAGACTATATCTGTAAAGCATTTTTTTTATTCTAACCTTAAGTTTAGCAGTCTATATTTTTTTTTTTTTTGCATATATTTACTTAAAATACACGATTTTAATATAGAAGAAAAAATATTTTCTCTCACCAGACAGTATGACACTGTTGTTGGTATTGCAGCAGCCTTCAATGGTCAGGAAGTGCAAGTACAGGGAAATGCTGTAGCCTCAGGCTGGTTCTTGCTTCCTCAGCATGTCTTGTGCATGGGCCACACCACATACCCAAAGCTGCAAGAGGACAAACCACCATCAGTCACTCTGGAGGTGGAAGAAGCAGAGCCTGGCAGCTCCTAATTTTCCAAAACACTGAATGCCAGACCTTAAATCCCAAACACATGTGAACTTCAGTATTTCAGAAATTCATAACTAGGTCACATTGTGGAAAATTTTCACAACAATGCAGCTCTTTGGGCTATTTATTATGCACTAAATGATTTCTTAAATTGCCAGTCCATGCTTCAATAAAGCAGTTTCCCAACTGAGCTGCCTATAAAACATGGTGGTGATGGTGTTAATGTGGGCAAGGCATGCTCTTCCTTGTTCACGATATCAAAACAGATTTAACCAAAACCTTTCAATAAAATCCTGGCCTTGGCTAGATGTGTGCCAGGAAACATTTCAACCCTTCTGGGACCCCTAGTCTATGCAGATGTGCCAGCATTAGTCTACTGATAGCAGGAACAAGATCATGTGATTTATGAATAATAAGATGGAGAAACGTGAATGAACTTTCAGAAAAATAGTTGACAGTGATCAGAGAAACCTCCTCCCAGGAAAGTGCTTATGGCACATTTTAAACATATGTTTAAACATGTTAAAATGATTTTCTTTAAACAAAAAATGTGAAATGAGGCTTCTGTTACTTTTGAAGCCATTTAGTTCAGTTTTTAAACCATTCCAGAAAGGAAAAAGGATAAATTCAAGATGAATGTTAATTGTATCTAACAGCCCAACTAGAAGAACTGGTTAAGCTTCATTTGCTGATTTATTTTTTTCTTTAAATCATTCATTATATTGTTGTTTAGCATAATAGCACTTTATAGTTTCAGATAAGATCAGAGATACACTGCATTTTGTGTTGTGTCAAAGACACACAGAAACATGATTCCCATCCTCAGACTGCAGAGCAAAGGCCATCCTGCACATAAAATCCTGGCCATGTTAAGCCAATGGGAAAAGATAAGCACTATCATTTTTATTAGGTTTCAAAACAAAATGGCACATTTTTATTTCCCCCTACGAAATAAGATTTAAATACTGTTCTCTTTTTGATTGAGTTATATTTGCTTTACAGATAGAAGGATAAAAAATTATCAAGGGCCATAGGAAACTATGGAAATCATTAAATAGAATGATACTGAAAATTTAAAGCAAAGAAATCTGTAGGTTTTGTGAGACTGTGAAGCACTTTCAGATCACTTGTGAAAGAGCTGTGGATTTAAATGCATATCTGCTAAGTGATGTGTGCTAGTTATGTACTTAGTATAATTGTGTTAGAGTTCCTCTGAGTGGGTGAGAGTCCATCAGGCACAGTTTCCTGCTTCCCAACAGCAGATACCAATGAAAAACAACGCATGAGAAGCTGGCTAAGTCTAGGGTGGTATTTCCACAGAGTCATCCCCCTAGACACAGCAATTGGCAGTTTGCTTGCCCTACACAGAGAGTGGTGAGTTGCCTGACTGAATTTATGTCAGTGTGAAATTTAAATGTGGTTTACCTCCACAAAAAAAGGTGGAATGTTCTCTGGTGAAGGGTGAAATAGAAAGTGAAGGTCATTGAGTGTATGGTCCTTATCTGCACAGCAGCCTCCAGAGCTGCAGGTGCTCAAGTCTGAACTTGTTTGCATGTGTGCTCTGTTACCCTTGTAATCATGTGTGTAATGGGCCTATCAAAAATCGAAGTACATGTATAGAAGATGGACCTCTAGATGTTACCTTGTGGTGCACTTGCACAAAAGAAATGTTTATTCCTTTACACAGGAGCTTATGCACACCATTCTTTTAAGCATATGCAATTTAAAAACTAAATCATAGTGGTTGTCTTCGGCAACTATATTGAATCCGGTTTTAATCATTACTTCTGAGTAACAATACTTTATCCTATAAGTAACTTCACAGGTTCAGAAAGGTGAACTATGCTATAGGTAGTAAAAAATTACTATACAAATGCAAGGACTTTCACAGATCAACAGTAAAACAAGTTACAACTCTCCCCGTAAAATGGTTTCTATTAAGCTAGTGAACAAACTGATAATTTGGTTAATTCTAACTAACTGTCTGCGTTGCCAGAGCTTCACAGATCCCAGCAGACTCAACATGAAACCTGTATTACATTGTGATTTATTGCCCTACTTATTCTAGAATGTCAGAAAGATAATTTGCAGAGAAAGCTTGCTAAAACTCATTAAAAATATGTGATTTAGTGTTAGGAAAGCTAAGCTGACATCCAGCATATGGGAAGCCCAGTGTCCAGAAAGGAGGATTGTGCTGTAGGCTCTAACAGTTTGCCTGCAGCCAAGCCAGGAGTTCAGGACATTTTCTTTTGACCCTTCAGTCTTTTCCTCAGAGGAGATGGGGATTATCTCCTTGTTGCCTTGCAGCTAAATGCTTCTTTTGATGCTCTGCAAGGCAGGGTATTTAGACCCTGAACCTTGCACTGCATACATGTAGAACTTCAGGTTGTGACTTGCCAGATCAACACACCTGGATGGGTGGGACAAAAAGCTGAGCTCTTGCCCCTCTAGGTAGGAGAGGTCAGACCAAGTTGCAGTTGTGCCTGAGATGGGAAAGTGAAACAGAGCTGTGGAATGAGGGAGGAAAAGGTAAAAAATATGCAAGTTAAAATGAGAAGAAATAACACAGCATTTAAACTGCTTATTTAATAACTTAATGGGAACAGAAAAAAATAAATTACTGTGTTAGTTGATTATTTAGTTATGTTACACAAGCCCGTGTAATATTATCTGAATATTCCTATGCAGATTTGTTTTTACTTTTACTCAAAATGCCAGACACTGGTACTCTTTGGGTATTGGATAAAATGCACAATTTTATATCACATGGGACCTGATTGTGAACACACTGCAGACAAGGGCAGGCATGGGAGTAGAGGTCAAAATAGCAGATCTACAGTGGCTGTTACATTGAAATAGTTTAGTTTTATTACTGACCACAAGATGGGAAGAGAGTCTTTGTAGCTCTCCTATCACTTCATCTTGGATCAAGAGGGTACTGCTGAAACACATCTTTCTGTTGTTTCCATTTACATTGCTGATGTTCACATTGTGTAGCCCTTTTACAGCATGCTCACTGGCTTCCTTTTGGATGACACTGACCTGAAAGACATGCTCCAAAAGCACACCTAATGTCCATCTGCTCCTGTGGGGTCAGACCACAGTACCAAGTAAAGTTACTACCAAGTAAAGCTTGGAACTAGATGATCTTAAGGTCCTTTCCAGTCTTAACTATTTTATGATTCTATGATTCTAGTGCAAAGTACCAAGTAAAGCTCCAGAAATTTATACAGGGCTAATACTGGGTGCTTTGTGTGAGCTAGTAACTAAATGCCTCTAGATTTGCTCTATTACTTGGCTGTAAGTGGGCTGCATCACTCACTAACGACCAGGAGCCCAGCCTTTGCCCATCACAGCCTGTATGTCATATACTGCCCTCTATAAACCTAGCAAGTTCTATCCTGAGGGATAATAGGGGCTTTTTTTAGCTGAAGTTCTCTTGACTGCAAGTCTTTTCCAGACTCCCACTGCTACTCTGATTAGGAACACTCCACCACCATTTCAGGAGCCTGTTTCCTTAGGGGTAGGTTTTGAAACTTAGTGCAGAGCATGTAGAAAATTAAGTCAATACCTCTGTTTCTTCCCATTTTTAAGTGAGTGAAAATAGAAGTCTGGAATGACTCTAAAGAAAACCACTATTAACAGTTGTGAGTCCATGACCACCCAGTAGTGGAAAGGGTGGGGGTGGGGTGTGAATGTGGGGAGGCTGTTTTAAATCTGGAACTGATTGCATTCACTGTAGCATTTCCCTGCATGTTAGTTTCTATTTCTAATTTTTAATTCCAGTTTTTATTTTTAGCTGGGTGTATTTTAATGGTTTAAATGAAGAAATTAGTGCATTTTCAAACTGCAACCAACAGCGATGATTATAACTGCACTAGGAGCATGGCAATTTTAAAAAAAATCATTACATATCAAACCCACAAACATAAACAACCATGTAAGCACTGATGAGAGCTTGGGGTTCTGGATATAGGTGTGAGTTGTTTCTGTTAGAGGATCAGGTTCCTGAAAGGCAGGGGAGAATTTCAGGTTTCTGGGTGGGCTATAGCAGATTGATAGCTTTTTATCTGCAGACTGCTGCATTTGGCCAATATATACAGTGCTGTACACTCAAGTTTTGTCCTTTTATAGAGGTTCCCCTACTTTATGCCATATTTTTAATTTTTTAATTTCCCTCCAGGATTGTTTCCTCATTCATCCCTGGCACTACTGCAGTCTTTCTCAGCAAATAAAAATACCAACTGAAGCACAAACCCAAGCTGAAAAAGACAGAGGCCCCAAATGGATAATCTCATAGATTATTCCATGATTAATTGTCCCAGATTTATCAAATGCCACATCCAAATAAGGTCAAAGATGTAACCTTCCTCAAGACATGCAACCACCCCTTCATACAAGCCTTAGTTTCTATCATGGAACATTTAAACTGATTTCCAATAACAATAGAAAAAAGGAGTAATGTTGATACATTCTGAGCTATGTACTCAACATGCCAAGAAGATCATTAGTGACTGACACCAATGATATGCTATACAGCAAGATGTCTCTTTTGTGCCTGTCCTTTACTGACATTCCTGTCGCATCCTATTCACCAACCTCCTGCAGTGATCCTCTTGTACTTTGGATCAAAAAATTTCCCTGTTATTGTTAGTGGTTTATGCATACTGACATTTTGTTCTGGTTTTTGCAATTCATTTTGTTTGTATTTTAATCACTAAATGAAAAAAGTTACTCATAGCAGAATAATCAGCATTGCAATATATACGTATTTATCTGTACCTGATTAAATATCATATTTTTAACAGGTTGTAAGCCTTAACTCCCAGAGGAAGACTCACAAATTCACTTAATTTCCCTGATTTCACATTTAGGTCTCTGCATTAACTATAAATGTGCAAAACCACATGGAGGTGGTTCCTATTTACTACATAGCTGAGGAGGCACATGGCTCTTTTTTCTTCACCATATGGCTGAAGTAACTTGCACACAAGCAATTTGTTCTGATTCAGCTGTTTCAGCAGGAAGGATTTGCAGAAGCAGGATTGGGAAATACATAGGATTCTCTTTCACTTCTGTGGCAAGAGCTATATTTTTAATTAGCCCCTGCTAGTCTTCTGAGGGCAGCTTGTAGAAGTTTAATTCTCTAGCTCAAGTTTGAGTCTGACTTGGTAAGCCATTTTTTTGTGTATGTAGGGATCAGTTTTGAAAGCATTCTCAGGTTTTTAGAAAAGTCAGCTCCTTGGCAAATTCCACTGAAGAAAAGTAAGTGTTTGGGATTTTCTTCCAGTAGACTTGACTTACATGAAGCTTATTGAAGATATAGGAAGCAGGGAGTGGTAGTCAGCATGCTACTTCACTGAAATCTGAAGAGAATCAGCTGTTGGGAGGATTTTATAAAATATGTGTATAGTAGTTTAAATATCTGAAGGCCCAGGGTTTGGACAGTGGGAAGGAATAAAAACCTAGACCAACTCATAATGGACAGAAAATAACCTGTAGATCAGTGTATTGCTGATTACTTGTTTACACAGTAGTATAATTAAAATCAAAGCAATTGGATTTACTAAAATCTGACAAGTAAAAAAAAACCCAAACCCAACCAAAGAGGTCCATTTGAAACAAAGTTCAGTTGATTAAAAAAATTAGCATTTAAGAATATGGATTGACTAAAAACTATAACCAACATATAGGGAACAGTCAAAAAGCACAGAACATAAACCAGCCTTATTAATTTGAAGCAATGCTCTGAGATTTTAAAATAATATCAGCTGAATGAACATGGTGTTGCACATATTTAGGAAGGGGAAGCGCAGCATCCAAATGACTTGTAAAATGTTGTGAGTTTGTAATTTAGCATAATACGTGGGATATATGTGGTGGTGCCTTTAAAATTCAGCTCTAATACAGCATCCTGTCAGCAGTGCTATGGTTAAGAGCCTGTGAAAAAGCATCCCTTTAATGTCATTAGTCTTTCAGTTTTCAGTTTAATATTTAAGCTGTTTCTAATTGCGTTCAGCTAAAACTTGGCATACAGTTTATGGACTTGGATTCAACTTTCATTTCAGTAAAAAATAAAATGGGAGAAAAGAGGCAAAATTTTAATCTTCTCTGTTCCTGGAGTTGTTAAGTGGTAAATTAGGTAAAAATTTCAACATTTTAGTCACCTTTCCGAAATTTGTCCAAATATGATTTCTTACCCTAAACATGTAGTTTACTCTAAAAATGTAACAGAATGTAATATAGGACACACATGGTTACATAGCCAAGAACTAATCAAAACACTCAACTTTGAACCTTCACACAGACTTCAAGAAAACCAAATTAGGATCTTGTTCATGGGGAGAGATGTGTGTGTTAATGACTAGAAAAGGAGCTCCGCACACATTTCAGGAAATTGCATTAGCCTTCATCAGCACCAGAAAACCAAAGTAAAAAGCCTGTGTTGGAACCAAACCCTAATGTCAGTTTTAGGAGAGCTCTTGAAGTGTTGTCAGTAGATACACCCCATCCTGCATTTTGCACATCACTGACCCCCAGGGCACTGTTGCCAGAGCCAGCTGGCTGCCTTCACTCTTTCCTCAGCAAAGGGTGCAGGTTCCCCCCAGCCTTGCAGGGCTTTGAGGGAGTAAAATATCTTTGTCTATTCCCAAAGAGACAACAGAATTACAGGGGAAAAAAAAAAAAAATGGGGAGAAACTTTCAGCTTGTGATTGTTGCAGCTGTAGCTGGTCCCAAACAGCTGGTGGCTGGGGAAGAGAAGTACCAGCTCNATTACAGGGGAAAAAAAAAAAATGGGGAGAAACTTTCAGCTTGTGATTGTTGCAGCTGTAGCTGGTCCCAAACAGCTGGTGGCTGGGGAAGAGAAGTACCAGCTCCTGCCCTCTCCCCTCCCATGGCTGCAATGGGTGGTGAAAACACATCTTCTACCCTCTACAGACCATGTTTCACTTAGGAAGAGCTGCTACCTGCAAGACTCCCTGAAGGAGGAATGGTCATCCAGGTTATCTTGAAGCCAGAAAGTGAGGCCGTGGAGAACAGCTCAGCAGAAAACGGCACTTCATTAGCACATTCAAGACACATTAGTCATCCAGAAAATCCTTTAAGGCAGGAAAACTGGCATCTTTGGCTTCCCAGACTTTGCCTAGACTTCATGCTTCTTCCTGTCTTCTATTGGACATCCCAGAATAGCAATATACTCTTGAATATTAAGCATATGGGGCTCTGGAGGCACAGCCCATAGTTGAGGAGCACAGTCGTTTGGTTGTAAGGGGGAGGAGGAGAGCGCAGGCACCTTCCCACTAGACGTCTGTGCTAATTTTGCTGACTGCAGGAATAGTGGCCTTTGGGGCATTTAATAAAAAATGATTAAGGAAGAGACAGGACTGTGGCTATATTACTCATCCATTAACTAGCTACGCATGAGAACAGACACTTCTCTCCCTGAAGCAATATAGCAATGGACATACAGTCTTTGCATGGCTGCTCTGCTCTTTGTGTCCTCTAAGAGGACAAATTTTGTTCTGGCTTGAACAAATACAGCATATCATAGAATCACAGAATCATAGAATGGTTAGGGCTGGAAACGACCTTAAGATCATCAAGTTCCAATCTTTCTGCCATGGGCAGGGATGCTTCACCCTAGACTCTGTCCAGCATGGCCTTGAACACTGCCAGGGATGGAGCATTTACCACGTCTTTGGGCAGCCTGTTCCAGTGCCTCACCACCCTCACAGTAAAGAACTTCTTCCTTATATCTAACCTGAACTTCCCTTGGTTTAGTTTGTCCATTGAGATCAGTGGAAGCTGATCTGCGCTAGGCCAAAGGTAACACAACATAATATAGATTCCTTCAGTAAGTGATTGACAAGTTGGTTTATAACAATTTCTGACAGAGCTGCTTTAGCTGTAAGTATAATTAAGTAGGAAGATGCATGGTGAAGTTTTTCAAGAGCATCCCTGGTGTTCCCCAAGGGAACTTTTGAAGTCCTGAATAGCGGTGGGGCACTTTACTCCTGTTCACTCCAAACTTTAATCAGGTCCCATAATTGTCAGCTATAACTTTAATGTTCTCCCATCTGATTTCCCAGAGGCACGAGCAACAAAATGTTCCCAGTGAATTTAGCTGGGAGCTGCAGAGAGTCGTGAAAATCAGTCTAGGTAGTTAGATGCCTCCATAAGAATTCAAAAACATGGTCTTGACAGGTAGAACTCCCCTTTCAGGAGCGTTCACCTGACTACTTTCTCTTTCTTGGAGCACATCCATAGTCACAGGGTGAGGGGGGTGGGGGGGAAGGGAGGGCAGTTAATAAAAACCCATCAGGTCTTCCTGTAGAAATGTGGTTTACAAGCCATATCTTAAAAATAATTTACCTAACCACCGTTATTAATGGTAGCTCTTGTCATCAGCTGTACCATAACCATACTGACTGTTTCATGACATAGAGAAAACTGCTTATTTACAAGTTCTGTTTTGAAAAGAAGAAGAAAAGAAGGAAGGGAAAAGACCTGCACACTTCCAAGTGCTATACATCACCCCAAAATCACTTGGAGGTGTACATAAGTCTTGCCAATCCTTCTAGCCCAATTTTTGTATGCAAGGTCATCCTCCTGGTGCTACCTTAGAAACTGGCCTTATTCTACAGAGGACATTGAATGATAACACTGTGAGTCAGCTGACTGCTGTGTCACAGAGCTGCTGCTTTCTACATTATCGCAACTGCCAGAGCTCTTACTGCTGCAGTTTTCTAGTCGCAGTGCGGCAAAGCAGACGCATAGAACCAGGCACAAAGCAGCATAGATTTTTTTTATTCTTGTCTTTTTCATATGAAGGGAATTTTCCTGGTGTTAGCACAGGAACAGACACACAGCCTGGATGTGTTGGCTTCAGCCTGGCAGCGTTTTCAGCTGAGCAGGAACTGCTTGGAGCTCTGCACCCAAACTGCCTCTGAGGAAGAACGCCTGGCTTCCCACTTTATGTACTAAGAGGTTTTTTTTTTATGCTACAGTGATATACCTGCAGCAATAGGACAAAGGAGATAGTACTTGTCACTGTTTGTCCGACTGGGGCCTTTGCAGGCACTCCACTGCCGAAGCTATGCCAGCGTCCCAGGGTCATATAGATTGGTAATACAGATTGCCGCAGTTTCTTACATCAGTTAGAGCAAAGCTCATACAAGAAACCAGACTCTCTGACCTAAACCAAACCCACTCCTTTTGGATACAGGGCAGCAGTCGACTAGCAATGACACAACCAGCCATCAAGTGGAGACTCTCTGGGACTGCAATCTGTATCAGTTGGAGTCTGAGAGAATGAAACCTTTTCGGTTATCCAGTCGCTTCTCCTTCTTCTAATACTACAATTACTACAACTACAACTACTACTTCTGGTTTTCTTGCCTGTAAGAAGCTATAAATTGTGCTTGGTCTCAGCATATATTTGCCTGGATTAGTCTGTCTATAATGCAGTTCTTATCTGCTCCTGCTGGAAATCAGGGCACGAAGTCAGCCTGCTTTAACAGTTTTTTCTTTCTGCGTGATGCTATGCAACTAGAATGGGTTACACTGACAACAAAGGAACAAGCACAAAGCACCACTTTCTTTGCTGGACTGTTACAGGAACATAACTCTTCTTCGATATGACACCCTGGTCTCTTCTCTTTGCTGTTCTATTGTTGCTGGGTATTTTTCTTTCAAATTCATCTAATCGAAGAGCCTAACAGACACCATCGTGGATGTGGGTTTTAATGCTTTGGAAAAGACAGCCTGTGGAGACTGCGATTTGAGACAGCAACACATTTAGGTTATTGCCAATTTGAAATACTTGGTTTGTGAAGCACAGCCCTAAGGGACGAGCTCAGTAACTGAGAATGATATTGTAGATAAAGAAATAAAAATGACAAGCGTAATGGAGGCTCTGCAAAAGAGACTGTCAGAGAATCAGTTCATGGATGGCAATTTCACCAGTCTGAATCTGAATAATTCATAGATTGAAATTACCCTGCTTTCACCTTTCCATTTAAACCGGCATGATCTGAATCTCTAATAAATTTTCAAGATAAAGTAAAATGCCAATTTGAATCTGAAGAGCTTTTAAAACCAGATGCTACACCCTGAATCTTTCGATACCTTTCACAATTATCCTGTGAGAACCGCACTTCATCATGAAGCACCATTACCAGTGAAAATTACTGTGATTACAATAGCAACAATAGAATACCATCAAATGATCTCTAATTTACCTAATTTACCAAGGCTGACTGTGTGCCCATTGTGTTTCACTACGTCTGGCATTGGATCAATATCACAGTGGAACAAAAATGCCTTAGTGTGTGCTTTCTTTTTGGCACCTTTAACTTTGAGAGTACAGGAAAAATCTATCTGCTGTTAAATGTTTTTACAGCCAATCTGCATGCCTGCTGTAAGATCTGATTGATTCTCCATGATTTTCTTTAGCTCTTGGGTACTGGATGTCATTGTGTTACTAATTTGTTTATAATGTATACTCATGAACAAAGACTGCATCAAATGAGTACCAGCAGAGAGACCCTGCACTGCTGCTGCAGTGGCAGCGCTCTTGCAGAGGAAGCCAAAATGAGTTCGGTGCCTTATGTTATAGTTACTCGTGTCTGAGTTAGAAATGCTTTCTAGCATCACCGGCCTTGGTTGCATTACATGAAAAAATTATGCAAAAGCCACAGTGAAGTAAAATGATCATGTGTGATACTAACAAGATTTTTTTTCCCCTATTCAGCAGTTAGCATGTGGTTGTGAGACAGGCTGCAACTTCTGTAGACATGCATATGTAGGTACACATGCACATACATAGACATAAAGATACTGTGCTTTGTGAATATGTGCCGATCACTGAAAGTAGCAACTTTTTCTGACAAGCCTGGCACAGTGTTTTGCCACAATCTGCTCACTTGTAACAAATCCCTGGTTTGGAGGTGTAAATTTCCTATAGGATGAAGCGTGACTTCTGGAACAGTAAGTAACATTTATGCAATGTATTGGTGCCTATAGCTACGCTATGGAATAGTATTTTAAGCACAGTTTGAGCCCTTGTAGCATAGCTATGATGTGGAGAAGTGAGAAACATTTAGAGAAGGCTAGAAACAGGCATTCTTCATGGAGATGACTGCTCTGTGTATGTGTGTGAGTTGTACAGTTCAGGCTTGTTTTTCATTTTATAACCAGATTTACTCTGCCTTCAGGGAATGGTTTCTAAGGAAGGAAGGTAAGCAGTATTTATTCTAATTTATATGACTGTATTGTATTTCTTTTGTGGAAAATGCATGTTTATAGCACATAGTTATATAAAACAGCATGATCTCATGACATCTAATTAAGTGTTTCTTTATTCATGTTAAAATTGGACAAGAGAGCATATTTAAAATACGGCTTTTTATTCAAAATAGACTTGCAGAAATGCTACACAAAAAAAGAATTTAAAGATTGGGTTTGTATTCAGCTTTGATTCTTTCATGTTATTAAAGTCTATTATACCAAAATAATAATGTTCTCAAAATATTTGGACTTTAGGTAGTTTATCTTCTTAAAATACAATTTACTGCACTTCTAAATTTCCTGTATAAGAGTGGAGACTGTTCTTTAAAGGTAAGAGAGGCAGAAGGTTTTACAGATTTAGCTGTGATAACAAAGGAATTTGAAAGGGCACAAAATATGATTATACAAAAATCTTGAATTTTAGATTATTCAGTAATGTGATTTAGCAAACTGTTTTTCTTAGACAACATGCTCTCAAGTTACTATGTTATCTGGAATTAATTAGTCAACTCAGTGCTATATTTATATTCTTCGTTTTCACACAGTATTCAAATCTTAACATGAAAAAAAAAATCCTTGTGTAAAGGAGAGACTGGAACTCTGGTGAAAGGTAAAATCTACATTATGTTACTGTGGTAATAAAATCAAGAGATTCAGACCAAACTTTGCTGAAGAGAACTAGGTGGTTTGGTGTAACTGTTTTATGATGAGTATTTTATAGTTTTAAGTGCACAAACATAAGATACACTGATATAACTACTATGCTGCAAGGATCATGCAAACAGGAATGTAAACATTTTGCAAAATACCATACAAATACTTGCTAGCATCTACATTATTATTATTAGCCTCACAGTCTTATAGTATTATTTACTGTTTTGAAATCATGGTCTGTTAATCATTTTGATTCTATTTGCAATCAGAGTTTCTTTATCAGTGTTATCTGCTGCAACAGTCTGGGGAGAGTGGCAGGTCATGGGATGCTAGATGTCCTCATTAACAACTGCAGAGCAGATTATAACATAAAGTTTACATTTAAGGACCCAATCCAAAGAATTCTGTGACTCTCTGCTGGAGTCCTCTAACCTAGTTTGTATTCATATCACTGAATTTGTAATGTGCCTCTGGCTTTCACCCACTGCTCCACACTGGCCTCATGTTTCAAAATACACAGTGCTGGTCAAGCCTAATGCTATTTCTCAGTGTAAGCCACTGCAGTAGTTGCCAGAGGATGTTATGACAGTGCTCTCAGGAGGTGAAGTTATCTGTAAGACTGCTACAAAGTACCTGAAAAAGTCCGAAAAACCCAGGAAGCAAACTCTGCCTTTGGGTTTGTGTTTCAAAAAGGGCAGGACTGCACTTTGCCTGCAGGAGATATTGCATGTGCAAATGGGGAAAAGAGCATTAAAATCAGCTGCAGGATAATGAAGTGAATATTAGCAATATTACCTTGTAAAAAGCATTATAGTCGTCTGTACTATCCATATATTTTCTGATACGGCATATCAGCTGCACCATATCAGGTGCAGCTACAGCTGAAGTGTTTAAGATGCATAATTGTATGTGCTGAAATAAATGGCAGACTGTGCGATATTAAACTTCTAACATAAAGCCACTAATTTTAGCAACAGTGATTCAACAGTTAACCTACATTATGTCACAAGATGTATTGGTCTGGTTTTGTGCTTATGATTTTCACTGTGTTGCACTTGTCTATAGATGGATCTCCAAATGCAATTAAGGGCCAAAACACTTTTCACATGATTTCCCAATTAAATGCCAATATTCAATACAGGAAAATTCCCTCTATGAGTTTGGAGGACCCATGCCCTCATCTGCAGCTAGACAGTGATTATAATCCAGTTGCACATGTGAAAAACATACTGAAGCCCATTCTGCTGCCATTAGTTTAGTTAAAAACACTCCATGTGCCTTTCAGCATAGAAAATGGATTGATTAATTACTTTCCTTCCATTACAGACTGTCTGTGAAAGTTCTTGCTGTTTGTTGTTTCATTTTGTGGGGTTTTTTTCCTTTTTTTTTTTTTTTTTTTTTTTTTTTTTTTTTTTTTTTTTTTTTTTTTTTTTTTTTTTATTGTTTTATTTTTTT
>NDXB01016342.1:34186-58960 GCA_002631895.1 Agapornis roseicollis
TTTTTTTTTTTTTTTTTTTGTCTTTTGATTGGAAGAATCCAGTGTAGCTGACACAGTGTTGAATAGAAGATGCTTTCTGTTCACCAGGACATGTGGTCTAAGCTAAACATACACTGAGACCGCCAATTCAGGATAGGTTTGTCTGTGAATTGAAGGGACCTTCTTGCCTGTAATTTTATTGGTAGTATTTGTTTTGAAGTATATCTGCTCACTTGCTTGTCAATTCTGCATTCTTATCAGCTGCTATAAATCACACAAGTTCTGATCTGTAATGGCTGTATCTACCTGGACAAGAGCCCTGAGGATAGGAGGGTCTGTTATGTGTTGGGGTTTTTCACTTTACAGTTGCTTTGAATTAATTGTAGCTGCCTATCGAAATATGATCCCCTAAGAACGTAGAGAAATGCATTATGTACGTATAAAGTATCTCTAGGTTCCTGTGCATCCTGGCTGCTAGGAATTGCGCACTATTATTCCTGGACAAAAATGTTAGGAGGAATGTAAGACTGAAGTAACCTGAAAGGATAACAGTAGCATTTCCAAACCAGCCATTTTGACACATGAAATTCAGAGTTAAACAAAAGACAATATAAATGTTCACAGATATCACAGATACAATTAAAATAGCTTACTCCCTTTCTGATGTCATGTGAAAACTGCAGGATGTAATAGAGGTAAACAATTTTGTCTTTCCAGTTCATATGATATGGATACAACCAAAACTCACCTTTGGCTTTAGAAGTATTTGCACTGCATTTCACAGTGTCAGTTCACTTCCTTTATGGACTATAAAGATACACCTGCTCTGTGTTTTTAGCTGCATAACTCTAATGTAGCCAAAAGTTCTGAAAATTGAACAATTTCTGATCAAGTGAAAGTGGGAAATGAATTCCAAAATAGGAAATGCAGTGGAAGCCGTGGGTTTCTCAGGTCTCATGCCAATCCTTCTAATGGTGTGTTTTCTACATCAGCTTAAGCACAGCTAGAATTTATCCTAATGAGCACAAAATTAAAAAAAAACAGGAATTCAAAATATGCCCCTGTTTGAGCTTAAAAACTGCATTTGATACTATTTATGCCACAGTTCTTGTTTCAAAGTTATCAGGGAATTGTATCCAAAACCATATTTGCAACAGTATACCTCATGCAGCTAGTCTTGCATAACTGAGAACACACAATGAATGAGCTTTGAATGCTAAACTGGAAAATGCTGTTAAAATGAAATGAAAAAAATAATAATAAAAAATATGTTCAGTAGAAAAAATATGTTCAGTTGAAAAGCCTTTTCTCATACTCACCCACTTCTGTTTCTTCTGCCTCCTATGTTCATTCCAAAACCATCTCCAATGGCATAACAATCATGGAGACTTGTCACCCCTCTGACCTGCAGGTAGTAAGTGATGGTAAGAAGCTTCATTCAGATGAGATCCCACATCCTCAGCTCCTAAAGGCAATACCCTGGTTGGCAGGCCTAGGGGAGAGGGAGTTTATGCAGAGGGGCCTTGAGGGTGGGAGATGATCTATATGCCACATACTTCTGACTCCTATACTAAAGCAAAAGTGGAAAAAAGTCATTATTAAGTAATTAAAGAGCAGTAGTAATATCTTCAGTTTCTATGTTTTCACAGGCAGCTCTCCTCTAAACTTGTTGTATTTGTACCTAGCATAAGCATCGTGTATCAAAATTCTAAGTCACCCAGAACATTGAATTTGTCTATCAAAATTGTGACTGGAGAAAAATTTCCATAACCTGATCCACTACAATAATGCTTACTCATTGAAGTACCCACAGTCCCAGCATTACTTTTCAAAACCAGCTTTAAGGCCTTCTTATTTACGTGTAAATGTAGCCACCGACACCACTGCACCTTTAATATCTGTAAGTTAATCATATATTTCATAACAGCTTAAGCAGCTATATCCCGTTTAATTTGTCATTTTGGGTAATGGTATTTTTGCCTTTCCTTTGAGTGATATAGCACGGCACATATCATGCATAGAATTAGCATGGATCCTTGCAATTCCTTTTCTAAAAAGAAATTATTTTCTTCCAAGCTTGACTGTACTAAACTTATCACCTACCTTTTCCTGAGGTGCAGTCTGTCCTTGGCAAGCTGATGGGCTTGATCTGATTATGAACTGCTTACAGTTTCTGCTTGTTTGGTGTCTGTTTCATTATATTTCTGAGTTGGAGTGCATCCTTTCCTCTGCCACAAAACTTGATGCTAAATAATTACTCAAAACAAGCTTTTTAATGATACATGCTAGGTCTTCTGACAGTCGTGTGTGACTTGCTGAACTGCTGAGCTCTTGCAACAGTATCTGGAGTCCATGGGAGTATGCATAGGATGGATTTCTCTGTAAAGAAATAAAGAAAAAAGTAACTTCCTTGTGCTTCAGATTTTTTGCTCCAGTTTAGACAATACCTGTGACCTTAATCCCTAGGTCTTCTATTTTTGTAAATGAGTTTCTCTAAACACAATTCTTTCACCTTATAGATCACTTTATGAAAATAATTTCATTATCTCTGCGTCAGATAATGAATAGGTAACTGTTACAGGATCCTGATGGAAATGCATGCTCCCATCATCAATGCTCTGTGGCAGATTAGGACCAGACTCTTCAGAAAATGAGGACTAAAAGACTGAATTGCTGTTCATTGAGAGTTTGTCTTGAGCACAGAGCAAGTTTTGTACCTCTTGCTGTTGGTTTTTCTGTCCATCCCAGCATTTTCCCATTTTGAAAAGCAGCTTTCTTGTCACTGTCTCTCTGCCCACTCAAGCCACATTTCCCTGGGCTCACTCCTTTCCTAACAGCTTTGCATCCCTACTACTTCCCACCCTAGGGCCCAATCTATGTCTAGTCAATCATAATCCTCTCCGAAGAGACTTTTTTTACCTCTCCCACTTTACATTCCCCCTTTCCCACTTCACACTCCCCTTCCTGACCTCTGGGCTTTTGTTTCTAGTTGTTTGGCATCAAACTGGTTCTTTATTGTTCCAGTCTGGCCTTCAAAATATAGGCAGCTCCAAGCACCCAAATGTGGATGTATTTTTATAGAGAGAGCAATAGGCATGTCTCTCAGGGAAAACATTCCCTTAGCTCTTTTCCATCTCTACTTAGAGTTCTTCAAGACACACATGCACAAGAACATTTCCCATATTTTTAAGCAGGGCTAAGGCAAAAAGCTTACAAACAATGGGATAATAACAACAACTAATATCAAGAACAGTAGAAACAAAGAAGGGGAAAATCCCCCAATGCAAATGCCCTGTGTAGAAAATACCAGCTGAATAGTTAAAGTCTGGCAGGACTGTAAGCATCAGAGAACAAGATCATATACAGAAAAAGTGCTGAGAAGCTGAACATAATCAGAGCTCCCTGCATATATTTCCCATGCCTATGCCACATACAGATGTATATGCATATACCTTCATATAATTGGGAAAAGAATTACTTTATTATGCATACTTTTTCTTTAAGATCAACAAGAACACCCTAATTCTGTATTTTGGAAATATATAAACATAACTTTGGGAAATTCTCATCACCAGCTAATGCACAAAGGTTATAAAATTGACTACTCCAAAGAATTTTAAGTTTCAGTGGTACTTTGGGGGCATCAGGGGCAAAAAGTAAAATATAGTTGTCAAGGGGTATCATAAATGTGTGAAAAAGACTAGATACCTAACTATAACTGTTTGTTTGTTTATTTAGAAAGCACTAAAATGCTGTCTTAATTTGGCATTGAAAAATTTGTGGCTTTCCTACATTCTTGGGTTTGGAGATGTCCTTTCATCTTCCACTACAGCAGTGAACCAGAGACTCTTGGCAGTTACATCTGAACAAATAGTTTATCTATTTGTGTAGTCCACTTCCACAATTTCTGGACATTCACAAGAATAGGCTGGAAAATATTTGCGTTGCTATATATTTAGCTACAATACCTATCAAGAAAAAAAAATTTTATTGTGGAAAGCACTATAGGAAGGGAAAATGTGTCTACCCTTTGGAGCTGGAGCTTTTTTTTTGACTGAAGAACAGTCACAGACAATTTGAGAAAGCAAGGTGTCATTTTGAGCTATTCAGAATCATTTTTAGAAAACACAGAAAAAAGAAAGCTATAAACTATGAACTGAAAGATTCACATTATATATGCAATCCAGTTTTTTAACAGCCTCATTGCAGTTCTCATATCAGTTTTTATCAAAAATGTAAATGTAGTGATGAATTGCTGATTGGGTTTAAAAGAAAGAGTGACATCCCCCCTCCCCAAAAATAAATAACTGGTTTCAGGTCCTGATTAAGCATTAGAAAAAAATAAAATTTCAATAATAATAATAATAATAATAATAGTAATAATAATAACAACCCCCCTAACCAATCCCTCTTGGAGCCCTCATAAATTTACATGTAGCNAAAGAAAGAGTGACATCCCCCCTCCCCAAAAATAAATAACTGGTTTCAGGTCCTGATTAAGCATTAGAAAAAAATAAAATTTCAATAATAATAATAATAATAATAGTAATAATAATAACAACCCCCCTAACCAATCCCTCTTGGAGCCCTCATAAATTTACATGTAGCAGAATATAATTTGCATGTAAGTCTTGAACAGACTCAAATCTGCCAGCACCAGTTTTTAATACCTTCTACAAAGATTTAAGAACTTATCAAGCCTGTGTTGGAGTGACTTCTAGAAATAAGGTAGCTAATATTGTGCATATTTGTCAGCAGTCACATAAGCATAATGCAAGCTGATCTTTTGTGCTCATGTAACAACCTACCATGTCGACAGAGAAGTTTCTGGATTTTCATTTAAACAACTCAGTAAATTGCTCATTTTCTTTACCCACAGGCAAAACACTGTATTTTTAAGAGACGGATTTGAAAGAAAGAAATTCTAGAAAATAAACTAATGCATCCTGGAATATTAGAAGTAGGGAAACTTGTTGGTTTTAAAGGTGATTATGAAATGCATAAGGGCTGTTAGCTCATTTAAATTCCTTCACAACCCAAGCTTAGTCAATATTGCTTTATCTGTGTAAGAAAACTATTATTTAAATGAGTGAGCTGGAGCTGAAGTTAGGTGAAGGAACATGATGGCTTTTGCACAATTAGGAATGCAATTTTCATGGGTGATGGACAAATGTCTAGATATTTTAGGAGTGACTGTCACCAAATCTCCTAATAATATGATACAATTACTCTTTCCCCCAATCCTTGCAGATTTATTAATATTTGCATAGTACTTTAATTTAATATTCTCCCCTACTCCCAAATAGGTTTATTCAGTTTTCTGAAATTAATCTATATAGACACTACAGAGGATATTGAAATGGTATTTAATAGCTTTCCAAATACTAAATTTTCCTTTTTTATTAAAATGTAGTTCATTGGGAAAACTTACTTTAAAAATCAGCATATCCAAATGTGACAGAGGTGGAAAAAGGACCTGCCAGAAATTCAAGGTAGTATGACACAAGGATAAATCAGAAATCATGGGTTATTGCTCTTTTTATATGATATTTTAACTGTTGATGACCACTAGAGCCGTGCTACTAATTTCATTCTTTTAAGCTGAGTTTGCTAGCTAAATTATGAACCCTTTCAGGGTTGGGAAACTAACTGAAGCATAACTTTGGATCTTTCCTGTTCCTTTGCATCAAAGCAGAGACACGAAAACATCTTAAGTAAAATCTGGAGATTATAAATTCAGACAAAACCTAACTATAGTACAGAGAATGCTAAGAGTGGAGCATGGGGTGCAGTAGTAAGACAACAAGTAGAAGTTAGAAGGAATGGGACTAAGGTCTGATCTTCTTCATTGCTTCTTAAGAATACTCCTTGGCAGGGTACTCTGCATAGTGTAAACCAGATAACCTCTTTGAATCCCTGTTGATATTCTATGCTCATGACCTCTTTGTCATCAGCTGAGGTGTAAAACTTAACTAAGAGATACCTTTGCTCTCATCTACCTGAGTATACTGATTGTAGCCAATGTGTTAAATTTCTTCCCATATTGTGCACAACCTTCAGAAACATACAATAACCTGGCACTAGAGTAGGGCTGGGTTTTTTGTTTGTTTGGGTCAGTTTGTTTGTTTGTTCTCCTCCCTGGGAATTGTAATTTCACTTTCAAAAGCTAAATCAAGAGCAATCTATTTACAAGTGATAGTAAAACTTTACCAAGTCCCACCTGCTTACTGGGTGCTACTGAGATGGGCACATTGGAATTCACAGAGTGAAAACACATTCCTCAGCAGTCCCTTATCACTTGGTGAACAGACAAGTGATGGTATCCTCCTAAGAGCTACATACAAGGAGAAATAACAGTTCCTCATCAGCAATGTGTCTTTCAAAACCAGACCATAACACTATTAAAAAACTCATTTGTACTCTGCAATCAGAAGTAAAAAGTAAGGAAAAAAAGCCTGAAAACTGAGAGCTGTCTCATAAGTGTCATGGCTGGTATCTCAGTCCCAACTTCAGATATAAGGATTTGAAATTGCTTTCTGAATGATGTGGGCTCCTTTTATCCCTAAAAAACTTACTGAGGCCTTCAGACTTGTAGCTATAGTAACCTGTTAGTTGCAAAACAACTGAATACATTAGCTACTAACTATAAGAGGGGGTTAAAAAGGAAGAAGAGAAAGAACAGTTTCATACAAAGGTGAATTACAGTGAACTGAAAATTGAGTTGCATATTTTTAACTATTTTTCTTTATTTTTTACTATATATTTGTATAAATTGGTCTTGGTCAGTAACAAAACTAGAAAAATGGCTATGTTTGTTTATCTAAACTTCTCCATTAGTAGCCATTAGGACTACTGTAATTTTTCAGCAAATGGAGCGAGATCTGTTATAGCCAGCCCACATAATGGTGCTTTTCCTTGAGGAGCAAGGTGGGGAGATTGTATGTGCCTCTTTCCTCTAGGATGATCAGGGGGCTGGAGCACCTCCCGCATGAAGACAGGCTGGGAAAGTTGGGGCTGTTCAGCTTGGAGAAGAGAAGGCTGTGTGGAGACGTCCTAGCAGCCTTCCTAGTAACTGAAGGGGGCCTATGGGGATGCTGGGGAGGGACTCTTCATTAGGGACTGTAGTGACAGGACAAGGAGTAACGGGTTTGAACTTAAACAGGGGAAGTTTAGATTGGATATAAGGAAGAAATTCTCTACTGTGAGGGTGGTGAGGCACTGGAATGGGTTGCCTAGAGAAGTTGTGAATGCTCCATCCCTGCTGGTGTTCAAGGCCAGGTTAGACAGAACCTTGGGTGGCATGGTTTAGTGTGAGGTGTCCCTGCTTATGGCAGGGGTTGGAACTAAATGATCTTAAGGTCCTTTCCAATTCAAACTGTTCTGTGATTCTATGTGATACAGCCAGAGTCCTCCAGTATCTGGTCAAGACATTTACTCACACGATTTTTCATATATTGTTATGTTTTGATATATTTTTGCAATATTTGGTGAGCAAGTATCAACTATAAGCTAACAGCTATGACTATTGTAATTGATAATACAGTTTCCTCCATAATAAATCTTCTGTAAGTGGGCTTACAAAGAATATAAATGTTAACTTATGATAAAAATATATTTATATACATATATATACATGTATATACATATATATACATACATATGTGTACACACATACTTGCAAATAAGAATTTTTAACATGACTTTAAACTATATGTATGCAATATTTTCACTTTGATTTGAACTCTTGTCACCTGTTTTTATTTTGACACCAGCAGCAGAATACCTCTATTTTGGTTTTGCTGCTTGGCTTTGCTGATGAAAGAACATAGGTTAGTTTTTAAATAAGTATAATGGTTCAGATGTCATAGTGGTATACCACAGATCTGAATTTCAAGAACCACTATAGTGTTGGGTGAACCATTCTTATTAGCGATTAATAGAAGGGCTACTACAAGCATCAGAGACTGCACAAGAAAACCTTAAGAAGTGCTTTAATTTGGGTTTTTAAGCTAAACTCCTGACTGCAATCTCAGCAAATTCTGTGTTTGTAGAAATTAGTTTCATAACATCTTCCTTATTTTCTTTGGACACCCTTCCTGAATTCTAAGTCATTCTTCTAACTCAAATATCTTCTGTTTATGTTTGCTTCTTTCTTTCTGATTTCAGATTACATCTTTCCATGATGATCATCAGTTTTTTTTTATTTTTCCTAATATTATTTTAGACTAACTGCAAATGCTCATCTGAGGAACTCAAAAGCCAAATTCGCCCAGATTGGTATAAATAAACAGACATTTCTGTCTACACATGCTGATAAAACTGTTGTCTAGAACTTTAAAGACTAAAAGAAGACAAGGCAAAATAAAAGTAGTAGAAAGGTACACTATAAACCCCAAGAAAACTAGCAAGTGACAAATTGCATCCTTCTGTCTGAAAGAATTAGTTTCCAACCACTGAAGTTCAATGTGAAACCTATTTATCAAGTTCAATTGTTTTCTTGTAGCAAAGCACAAACTTAGCTACAGAGATCATTTACATATGGATGGCATTTGCTTAAACAATATTTCTAATACTGTTTGCATAAATATTATTTAATTTATTTTTTTTAACCCCATCCTTTCAGAAAATAGGCAAACATAACACGACAAATACCATCCTGGAAGACCAAAATGCAGTCCTTTACTTACCCAGGGAAATATGCGTGTAGAGTTTTCCATGAACTTAACAGTCTTCATCATTAAATAGTTTGAGATGCTATTCTTTTATCCCTGCTATTTGTATTCCAAAACTACCCTAGAACCTCATCACTTTCATGGTCAGAAACTTTCTAATTTCTAGCCTAAATTTATTCACGGCCAAATTACACCTTTTTGTTCTTGTGCCAACATTGTCTGCTAAAGTAAATAGTTCTTTTCCTTGCCTACTGTTTACCACCCCATTGTGTTTTTAGAAAGTAATTATTTCCTGTATCAGCTTTTGTTTCTGCTAGACTAAACAACCAAAAATTTTGCAGCCTTGCTCTTAAAATGACTCCTTGCTGGTAATCTCTGAAGTTCTTTTCTTTATCTGTTTCATCTTCTATGAAGATGAGGAAAAAAATCTGTGTTGGATCTCTCACATGCCTCAAGTAATGGCACAGATATTTACCTCTGTTTTGCTAAGAAACAGCTTAACTGGTTTGTCCTTGGATGGTATTTGCTTTTTCCTGGGTGTATCCCACAGGCAACTTAATAACCCTGTAGTCAGCTAACATGCATACCTAGATCCATCTCCTATACTGTGTACAACTTATATGCTCCTGTTTACAGTAGATTTTTTTAATTCATCCTTGAATGCACGTACCCACTGTCAACACTATGTGTTTAAGAGTGAGTTTAGCAGTGTTTATTTCTAATGTGCTTTTTCTATTGGTAACATATTTTGGCTATATTAATGCCAAAGAAAATAAAAAAAAAAAATAAGAAGGAATAATGTTGGGAGGCAAAGGGAGGTACCTAGCACACTGACAGCACCAGGCACAATGGACTAAGGAATAAGAAATTTTCACAAATGCTTCAGTATAATGCAATAGAACATAAAGGTTTGAAAGTGGTATGGTGTGTGCAGGATCACAGAAAATTATTTTTTGGTCTTGTATACCCACAGCTGTTTGAATACTGCATTTTAGTTGGGGGAAAAGTGCTTGGATGCATTAGAGAAGGAGCTCCCAAAGTCACTTACAGGATCTTTCAAGGTGGTGTGGAAGGAGTGTGGGGGCACATGCAGCCCACCACCTCCTCCCCAGAGAAGCTGCCCAAGGAGTCAAATGTCTTTCATGGTGTATATCTGAAGCTTAGCACACAGCTGGCTGCTATTGTGTCTACCGCAGTAAGACAAAAGAAAACAATGGTGGTATCTAAAGCAAATTAATTTGGAGAATCTCTGTATTAGAGTACTTTGTAGTGGTAGTATTATTCACATAATTTCCTAGAAATCACACATTACTGTAGATTTGTTTCTTGGTTTTGCTTATTTTTAGAAGTTAGGGTAACAGTTATGGACTTGAGACTTAAGAGAGTCTACACCTTTGAAACAGCAGTGCAATACTTTCTTTGTATGATTAACGCATCAATACTTCTAGAATTGTTCACAGTAAAAAACTTTCATACTACCTGGTTGTAAAAGTTCCATTTAAGGGCCAGACATTTTGGAACATAGAGTATATTATTCTTAGGTTTTAAAACACACTGACATTTTCTGAAGCATGCTAAAAATTTTGGACTGCAAGTTCAACCACCTAGGAATTTAGAAACTTTGAATCCTTAAGAAAAGAATTGAAACTTCCTTATTTTGTCACTGAAACCATCAATTTATGAGACATCTTTAGCTGTACAATTGTATAAAGGAGAAGACTGGTGTATTCCCACACTTACTAGCAAGAGCTTCACTATTACTTAGAAAGATGAGCTAGGGTTTTGAGGGATTTTTTTTTTTTTTTTAAAAAAAAAAAATNTATTTTGTCACTGAAACCATCAATTTATGAGACATCTTTAGCTGTACAATTGTATAAAGGAGAAGACTGGTGTATTCCCACACTTACTAGCAAGAGCTTCACTATTACTTAGAAAGATGAGCTAGGGTTTTGAGGGATTTTTTTTTTTTTTTAAAGACAAAAATTATGTAAAAATAATGTGATTTTTTTTTTTACGAGTGCTGGAATGAGAAAGTATATTCAACAGAGTTATCTGCTGGCGCATTCAGCTTTACAGAATTCTTGAAAATTCTTCTTGTCAGTTTTAAATTTGATGGAAATCTGCTTATTGGGAAGGGAATCTTCATCTCTTCAGGATTACTTTAAAAAGTTATTAACAGGTAGTTTTATTTAATGTGCCCTCCTTGACTACTGCTGTATAATACCTTCTTTGATGTTGAAGTGCAGAAGTGAACATATTAACCTTTTGGTGCATTATCAGTAATGTTTAATATGTTGTACTCTGGTTAGGCCACCCCTGTGGAGCTGATAGCTGTGGACTAATGCCTGGTATCCTTAGCAGGTAAGGTGGTAACATGATGAGTTTCACCAAAGGAGGAAGAAGTCTTGATATTTTTTATTTTGTTAAGCTGAGTTTGGAAGGCTTTGATTTTATAAATCCCAAGAATGGTGTCAAGTAAACATAGCCTATTCAAATAGCTGCTTCAAAAAGTAAACGAATTGATATTTCTGTCAGAAGAGTTTATTTCTCTTGACCCATAATTCACTATCTTTTTAAAAATACTTGTGTTCAGACATCAGAACCTTGTATGCCTCCACTGCAGCAGGGTGTAACCAAAAGATCATTTTGATTTGACAAAATTAATTTCAAAGTAGTTCTTTTCCCTAAATTACCTTTCTTTTTTGCTGTCGCAGTTAGTAAAAGTATTTGTCAAACTGGGACAAAGCTCTGTCATTGGTCTCTATCCTTTAGACTTGTGCTGCTGAAGGAAGCGGATTTGCAAAATGCCTTACAAAGAGAAACATTTCACAGAGAGTAAAACGTGTAGTGTATGGCAATATTATCCTGCTGATTTTAATCTAATAGAGGTGTTAGGCTAATTAAGAAAGAATTAAACTACGCATGACAGATACCAATCATATTGCTTAATATACTGCTGAAGGATACACAGAACCACAGGGTTGATGAAACCATTGTAAGAACATATATAGAAGAGAGAGAAAACACAATTGCTGCATGCAAGTATAGGGTATTTTGCAGGTGAACATAGTATACTTGTTTGACAACATGTTCTTTTACTCAGCATAATTTTGCCATTAGTAGAGAGTCTATACAGAAAATAGTTGTTAAGTAATTAAAAATAGCTTGTGGGGGATTGTGTCAGTGAAGAGCAGAGAATCACCTTTTTCATTTTTATCTTAATAGAAAATAATTATTTTTCCTTTTGTCAGTATCTTCTGGTATTATTTTAAAATCAATTTTTTCCAAGCTAAGAAAATTAATTTTTCTGTGAGAATCTGGCTCATCAATAAGTTAATGTAAAACACTGTTTGTCATCTATATGAAGAAGCAGCCAGGAAATATTTTCTCTGTAAAAAAGAATTTTTTTCTCACTTTGTTTCCATTTCTTGCTTTGGTTTCCTTTCCATTAAATCTGACTCAGAGAAAAATAGTCCTATTGCTTCCTAAAAGAAGATTTCTAGTATGGAAACAGAAAAAACATTGTGTCAAGGCATACAAATTTTTGATCATCTCCATAGTTTTATACTATTTCTACTTCTTTATACAGTCAAGTCATATAAAGCTGTTAGACCATGTAATTAGATACTTCAGTATCTAATGAGATTAATCTGTTTAAAAGAAGAAGGTTATGGCTTATGTACAGGAGAAAGACATAGTAAGTTTCAATTTCACATTGTAAGGAGTGCCATGTTGATTCAGGAGCAAAAGTGGAAAAATTCCATTCTGGGAATTAGGGATGTGCATCAGCATAGACCCTGCTGTGCCATGCAGGCTAACGCAGGAACATGGCACCTGTCTGGAAGCCAGGGATCAGGTCAGGAAAGCTAAGGCCCAGTTAGAATTGAGTCTAGCCAGGGGTGTAAAAAATGTTGGAGCAGATTCTCCTGGAAAGCATGCTGAGGCACTCAAAAAAACCCCAAGGTGCTTGGTGGCAGCCAGCATGGCTTCACTAAGGGGAAATCCTGCCTGACCAATTTGGTGGCCTTCTATGATGGGGCTATGGAACTGATGGACAGGGCTAGAGCAGTTGACATCATCTACCTGGACTTGTGCAAAGCATTTGACACTGTCCCACACGACATCCTTGTCTCTAAATTGGAGAGACATCAATTTGATAGGTGGACCACTCAGTGGATAAAGAATTGGCTGAGTGGCCACACACAAAGAGTTGTGTTCCATGGGTCAACATAAAATTGAAGATCAGTAAAAAGTGGTGTCCCTCAGAGGTTGGTGATGGGACCAATCCTGTTCATCATCTTAGTTGATGATATGAATAGTGGAATTAAGTGTGTCCTCAGCAAGTTTGCTAACAACACTAAGCTGTGTGGTTCAGTTGATATGTTGGAGGGAAGGGATGCCATCCAGAGTGACCTTGTCACACCTGAAAAGAGAGCTAATGCCAATGAAGACCGCATAGCAGCCTTCCAGTGTCTGAAGGGGGCCTATAGGGATGCTGGAGAGGGACTCCTCATCAGGGACTGTAGCAATAGGACAAGGGGTAATGCGTTAAAACTTAACCAGGGGAAGTTCAGGCTATATATATGGAAGAAGTTCTTTACTGTGAGAGTGATGAGGCACTGGAACAGGCTGCCCAAAGACATGGTAAATACCCCATCCCTTTCAATGTTCAAGGCCAGGCTGGACAGAGCCTTGGGCAACAGGGTCTAGCGTGAGGTGTCCCTGCCCATGGCAGGGGGAGTGGAACTTGATGATCTTAAGGTCTTTTCCAGTCCTAACCATTAAAAAAAAAAGATCAATTCCTCCCTTGCTCCTTATATAAGTATATGAGATATCTGCAAAATTATAAAGTTAAAAGAGAGATAAGGCTATTCATATTCTGTGCTTGAACTACACGTGGTTTACTCCAGTTTCAGGTGTGTGGTCTAATCTTCAGGTGACGGGAGTGGTTCCCATCCCTCTTCATCATGTTTTTTGAAGTTTTACTTTTTCTTCTTTTTTCATCTTCCTCCCAGCATATTCCTCTGCTTTCTCATGAATGGTGTCACTAATAGAGATTAATCAGATGTCTCAGCAGGGCTGTTTTCATTTTGCTACCATAGTATATACTTACCCTGGGTTATCATGCTTTCTTTTGTATTGCATATTTTCCTCCCTATCTGAGCTTCAGCTGAACAGTCTGTTTGTTTTAAAAACACTATCAAAAACAAGAGAGAAGAAAAAAACATCCTTACAAATCATTTGCAAGTTCACCTCCAAATTGGAAGTTGCTCCTTCTTTTTTCCAGTCCTGTGACTTTATTTTCAGCTTTGTTGAGCCTTTGTGTCACTTCCAGACTCCTGCAAATAGATCACTATAAATAAGAATAGACTCTTAGAGGCTTTCAGTGTGAGTATCCAGGTTGAAATTCCTTTTAACAAATTTAATCAGTTAAAAAAAAAAAAACTCTTCCAAAGCATTCTACCTTCAGTGGCAGCACAAGACCCCAGATGCTCAAACAAAAAGAAAATAGCAAATCCACTTATTAAAGTATAAAATGTTAACAGAAAGGATATTTTTAAAGCAATGTGTGCGTACTATACACATGAACACTGAATATATATTCCCTTAAAATCATCTAGTAAGAAAATAAAATATCCATTTGCATTTTACTCTTGCACACAGGTTTATCAAGATAATACAAGTATCTTTTTGTATGCTGAGCCATTGTTTTGTCTCTGCCTCAGCCTGCCCAAAGCGTATAGATATTGACTGTTGAATGTACAGCCCATGGTGTATTATTGCTTACTGAAAATATAGTACTGCATGACCTTGTTTCTTCTGCTAATTGTATTTTTCCCTAGTAGGAAAGTAAGTTTACTCATTCTGAATCATGCCAAACCACATAATCTGGAAAGGAATATTGTGGCTCTACTTGGAAAGTACTAATTGGGCTCCAGCCATCACTGGGAAAGCTGTATAGTCTTTTATTATTTTAACTGGCTGAATGCCCTTTGTTACCACATTAACAGTCTCCCTGTGGTGCCTGTAACTTTGATATTATTTTCACTTTTACGCTAAATTTGACCAGATGAAAGACACAAACCCTCCAATTTCGAAATAAAAAAATTAGCATGTTTTGTTAATCCAGTATTTCAGAGGGAAAGCCCCGAAAATGATAACCTATGTCTGCTGGCCAAAGTTTTTGTTCAGTAAACCCATCATGCCAGCTGTTCTCATTGGCAAGAGGAAAGATAATATTTTGGCATCTTTAATTTCTCCTTTTTAGAGCAGAAGTTTTGCTTGTGTCATCATTTAAATCATGCATGCTAACATGGGTCTGGCAGACCAGACTGCACTTTATAAAGACCTCAGTTTGGATGGTATCACTGCAATGTTGCAATAAAGCTATTTTAGACTATTAAATACAACTTAAGTCACTTATTGACTATAGACTATTGCAGGTGCTCTGGTCTGTGCCGCTGAAGAACTGCTTTGACAGTCCTAAAGAAAACACTAAAGCAGATGTATAGGTGCTTTCTAGTCTGATGTCACTGGGAACTAAATATGCAAAATACCTCAAAAGACTGGGCTCTCACTTGCATGGCTTTGGTCCTCATCTCACATAGACTGGACACTGATCAGCAACTTTGGTAACTTAGGTCCAGTACTTAACAAACAAGAAGGATGGCCAGACAGGCACAATGGCATTTCTAAGAGACAAAAAGCAGTCACCCAAAGCTTTAGGCTGAGACAGATACACTTCCCACACTGAGACTATCCAATTCAAAACATGTACAGGAAATGTTCTCTCTCCAGCTTGTTCGTTGACAGCAAGCTTTAGTTTCTATTGAAACAGAAAGGCTGTTCTCATCATGTTTAAGAACATTTAAGAATGTCTTTCTCAATTTCCATGCAACCTGAAGCCTGAGTGGTTCCAGGCACACTGGATTCCCACACCTTGGCAGGGGATTATTTCTGCCTGTGTTCCGGAACAGCTCAGCACGAAAGACTTATAAGGGGGACAAAAATAAAAAAAATATCTGATCCTGCAACAATTTTTTTTTGATACCTTGAAAGTTTCATGGATTTCTTGAAGTCCTCAAGGGGCAAGACAAGCAAATTGATCAGGATAAAGCTGGGTTTCAAATCTTTGCTTGTCTAGATGTAAAGCCTCTTCACTAAAATGGAGCATGGGAGAAGAAAGACAAGTGTTTTAAAACAACAATTTCACTTATTTGTACATTACTGCAATTTCACTACTGTCTTAAATTCTCTGAGGTTGTGACCTCTTCAGTATGTTTCATAAGAGGGACAGTATGACCTTGCTCTTCCACAAAACAGGACTGAGCCCTTCTATCTATTAAACCTGTCTTTAGGCAATGACTCCTTTATAGCCCTCTACTCACACTTGTCAATGTAGGGCACATTCGAAAGAAAATGGGGATTGTTCCTGTATTTTGCCTACTTACTGCTGTTATGACAGCTTCATATAAGAGCTGATAACAAAATAGATGTTGCATTTTGTTAGCCTTGCTCAACAAACACACAAATATCATAATTATTCCAGGATACCTGTTTGCTTTTAAATAGATTTTTCCTGGCATATCCAATGTGTAAATTTAGAAAAAAAGTATTTTTTCAAGTTTTAATTTCCTCTGGAAGCATATAAAATTCATTGCTTTTTCATTTCCTTCAGGTCAGCTCTCATCATTGCAGATAGATACAGCTAAAAGTACACATCTTTTGTCTGAAGTTTTCTTGCCTGCTGAACTTTTCAGAGTATATTTCAGGTAAGGTAAATCCATTAATCAAGTGCAAATGCACTAGGAAAATATATTTTAAAATGGCAAATACTTTTTGGCAGCAGTCTCATAAGTTACTTCCCTGAATTTGGCTTCTTTTTCAGTTAGCATGCCTCACACAACAGCCTGCCCAGTTCCCATATGTCTCTAGGTAATTATTAATGTGTATTGCAGTATCATAGAGGAGTTCTGGGCTTTACTTGTCCCAGGGAACTTGGTCAGAGAGAAACTGTAAACCCAAGCCTCTCTGGAAGGCCAGCATTCGTTTGCTGCTGATCCAAACTGCTGCAGTGGGTGGCTGAGCACCCCACACAATGTTGTCCCACACAACATTGGCAGTTGCTGGGACATCACTAGGTGATGAATTAGTCTCTGCCCTGTGGGTTTTAGTAACTGACACTCACCAGCTGTTGGCTGTGTGGAAGAACTTGAACACCTTCCCCTTATCTCAGAGAAGACAAATAGTTTAAATTGTTTATCAATTATATCAATAAACAAAGGTCGTGCGCGAAGAGAAAAATTAGCATTTTCCAGGTTTAAAATTTGTTCAGAACAACTTGAAAAACATAGACAATCTCATCATCTTAAATGAAAGGAAAACTATTTGAGGAAAACACAAAAACATTCACAGCCACAGAATTTGAAACAGGCCAGGGAAGCCATCTCACCTGTCATTTGAGTCCTTCTGTATCAAACAGCTATGTTAACAGTAGCTGTAAGAAAATTAGACTTATGCACACAGGAACAATAAGAAAAATTCTTTTTTTTAAAAAAAAAAAAAAAAAAAAAAAAAAAAACCCCCAACAAACAAAAAAACCAACAAAAAAAAAAAAAAAAAAAAAAAAAAAAAACCACAAACCAAANGTTAACAGTAAAGAAAATTAGACTTATGCACACAGGAACAATAAGAAAAATTCTTTTTTTTAAAAAAAAAAAAACAAACAAAAAATCAAACCCCCCGCCCCCACTCCACTCCACAAAACAAAACAAACAGAAAAGAGCAACCCAATAAAACCAACAAGAAATCTACTATGGTAGTAATCAAGGTTAAGAAAAAGAAAGTGGAATCCTGTAAAAGAAGTTATCAAAAGTGACAACCCCAGGAGGAAGATACTTCCAAGAAGACTAAAGTCTCAGTGTAAATAGTTCAGAAAATGCTGCCATGGTTAAAGAGAGGAAGTGTATTTTAACAGATTACATCCCTCAAGAAGCTGAAGGTGGAAATAGGACATAAAATATAAACACATCATATGCACAAGGAGACATTAATGGCCATCAACAACTTCTAGTTAAGCGTTTTCTGTATAAGCAGGACACCTGTCGAAGATTTAGCAGGAGCTAAGAGGAAATGGAAGGCAGTGAACAGGGATGAATTCAATCATTAGCTGATTCAAAACAAATAAACTAGAAGTATTTCTTTATAGAGTATGTTGGTAACTTTGAATTGCCTTGCTACAAAATGTTGTGATTTACAGAATTTGACCCGAGTTAAAAATCTCTTGGGCAATCTCATCCATTAGGAGGTATTAAATAGACTCTACCTCTTGACTTTGGAAGTAATAGCAGTAGAAGCTGGGAATAGAAGGCAGGTAGCTATCATTACACACTTGTTATTTTATAATAATCTTTAGCAATCATCCTCCACTTTTCACCACTTTTCCTCACTTTTGGAGCCAGGATGCTGGGCTGGATGGATCTTACTTGGCCTGAGCTGAGACAGGCCTTCTTACCATCCTACTTTTAAGCAGCTCCTGCAGTTTGTGGAGAGTTTTCTGTGGATTCATCTGATACAACCTGAACAACAAGAGCCAGATAAAGGACTCCAAACAGAATTAAGACTGAAAATACTAAGAAGCAGTAAGTAAGCAGGGTCAGCAAGTAACATAAAGATAAAGCAGAATTAAACTTGCATAGAAGAGTCTTTAACTCTGAAAGTAAAAACTGGCACCACACATGAAATGACAGAAAATAATTGTTCATTCCCATAAAAGTTAAAAATACTCTCTTCCTCCCAGCAGGTGAAATGACAAGAAATTTGGAGTTGTCCTCAAAGTGGAAAAATTTACAGAAGGTTTATTCTCAGAACAAATCTATATCAACACAGTTGAAAAAAAAAACCTCAAGGGCTCTGCAAGTGGACAAATGTGCATGCATAGACAGAAAATGAAGCATTAATATACAGAAGTGCAAAAATCACAGAAACCATTTTTTTTTTTTTTTTTTTTTAACTAACTGAAGGAATCCTTACATAACTTTTATAAAAATGGTCTTGGNGTGCATGCATAGACAGAAAATGAAGCATTAATATACAGAAGTGCAAAAATCACAGAAACCATTTTTTTTTTTTTTATTTTAACTAACTGAAGGAATCCTTACATAACTCATATGAAAATGGTCTTGGTCACGTTAGTCTTCTGTCATGAAAAATGATTGAATATAAAATGCTCTTTTATATTCAATCTGTAATTGAAATCCTCACACAGCATAAACTGCTCAGGATTGACCAACTTCCACAGAACTATGACAATTCACAGCAGCTAAGTGTCCATTCCCAGAGTGTACCATGTTGTCTGACACAGCAAAGTCATAAAACTAGTCTTTACAAACTCACAGTTTTCAATGAGCTAATTGCATTTATTAACTGACAGTTTACTGAGATTCTTATACACCAACTTCTACCAGCAGAAGGGAAGGCAAAGAGAGAAGCAGTTGTACAGAGCCTACAGTTTTCCTTTCCTACAGCCCTTTGCTTAAAGGGGGCCTCCTAAGACCTACACAATAAAGCAATAAAGTAGGACAATGCAGCTGTGGGATCTGCAGCTTTTGTTTTCATGCATAGCAGTACACTATTCAGTCACCATTTGGGCCTGAAGTAACCTAAAACCTCTCTGAACCTAAGTTGGAAAGGCAGGAGTTTCTCCCACTACCAGCACCTATGAATGGACATCATAAAGCCTGGTTGTCAATCCCCTCCTTAGTGAAGTGGTGGAGGATTTATTCACAGTTAAATCCAGCTGTTTTCTAAATTGACCATTATCATAAAATTATCTCAGCCAACAGCAAAGATAGGACTGAGCTGCTGTCCAGAGATTTTCTCTCTCAAGTATCTTCAGAGATTCTTCCGCCTGACAAACTACTCCAGTGACAGGAAGCTCTGATGAGATTCACTGTTTATTTCAAAGTAACCAGACCTCAGACCAATCATAATTTTAGAGTCCCCTAAGAAATTAATCTTTTAATTGTCATTTTGGGTTTATCCAAGAATTTGCAACTTCTGAATTAATTCCTTGGCCAAGTTCAGCAATCTCATTAATCTCAACCCCCATGTTTTTGTTTCTTTCAGCTTCTGCTTGCAAAAAATTCTCTCAGTACTCTTTCCCAAGATGGACTGGAACCTGTTTTCCCATTTTTCCCATACACTCAAGAAAATATCCCCAAACATACATGCTTCTTCTAAATTTCTTCCCAGTGAAACCCCTCCACTCTAATTTCTAGGTAAAAAAACTTCATAAAGTAATTTAAACTTTATAATTTATAGGAAAAGTTTTGCTTTGACATAAAATGCAGATATTTTTTGCATTGCTAAGCAGAACTGTAGTCATTCTGCAGACATTCTAACTTGAAGTTAACCAGTATTTTTTTATCAATTTCTATGCTGTAGCTGTATGCTAGGGAAAATTTTTCCATTGCAATGCAATTACCTAATGAACCATAATTAACATACTAGGCTGCTTCCTGTGTCACCTTGAAAAAAATACAAAAGGTATTTCATCATTGTATGAAGAAGATATTTAAACATGCAAATGTTTCCTGCTGTTAAAAGTTTCAAGGAATGACTTCTTTAAGCGTTTATCTATAGAACATCTAAATTAAACAGCCCCGCTAAAAGGAGGTGAAAACATTTTGTATTCATTTAGTCATTAAACAGAATCAGGAACAGTTGCTAAGATAATAGATCCCGATTATTCATTACCATTATGCTTTACCTGTTGGAATAGATACACTGATAAGAATCATACCAGAACTATAGCTGCTAATGAATGATTAAAGGCTAGCAGATGTGAAGGGAACGTAGAACAACAATACCTCATTTGTTTTTTTTTTTGGTGGCGCTTATGTGGTTCTTCTTCATTCTGTTTTCGGATCTCTATAATGTAATGGACTGAACTAGGACTGGATTTGGACTCTTTCCCATCTTGTGGAAAGCTCGCTTTCTTGGATTATGGCAAAAATAATAATAAAAAATAATCAAAATCTTGACAAAGTTTATGAACTAAAAGTAATAATGTCAAAAATGTAATTAGAAATATTTTGCTTAGGTGATCTTTAAACATTTCAACTGTATGTTTTGTAACTAAAATCCATTTAACAGAAAGTATCAAAATCCTGTTTTATCAAATTTAATTTTTCAGGGCCTTGAAATCTGATTTATTTCCTACAAAGTTTTGGCTTAGAAAAATGGAGGCATTTTTGGACCAAACTAATTTTGTCAAAAATCTTCAAGCCAGCTTTGCTGTCCATGGTAGTCCATACAAATATCACAGGAAACTTCTGGTATATGCAATAGCTTAATCAGCTGGAACTTGAATAACATGCAGACACGTATCTAACTGATCCCCAGATGACTAGGACATCTGTGACCCATATGCTGGTTAAAAAGGGAGGGCTTAAAATTTAATTAGACAGGAGAAAGAAACAGAGCTTGCTTTTTAAAAAATTGTAATTCAATTTTTTTTTTCACTTTATCTATTTAAACCCCTTATTTTCACCTAATCCACAAACAGCTCTGCAACTGCTTACAAGCTTTGTCATGAACTACCTAAATTCACCTAGAATTTTGTTTTGTTTGCATCCCAAGAATTTAGGTCACAGAGAAACCATCTTGAGAACCCAGGACATGAATAAAACCATCATGGACAAACACACATGCCTGCCTGCATGGGAAATTAGCATGCAGCCATTTGTAGCACAGATGAATACTGACAAATAGTGACACCAAATCAGTGACTTTCAGACTACATCAGCCTGCAGGCTCCTAGTTTTCTTTTTCTTCCTAGTGGAAATGCAGAGCTTTATGTAGCAAATCAAAGCTCCCTGACTCCTCAAAGGTAAGTTTTCACAGACCTCATATAAAAAGCTCACAGACCTCCAGGATCCATGGACTACATGTGGAAAGCACCAACAGCACTGATGTTCTAGACTTATTCCCACATAGAAACTCTTTATAGTGCACAAAACCTGTGAACTACCTTTACATGGCTTTCAAAAAACCCCATCTTTTTCAAGTTCAACTTGAAAGCTCAAGTTCAAATTTCTAGTTACAAACACAGGTGTGTCTCTCTAAGTGACTTGTGCAGGTGGCAACAGGAGATCTACAGACTATCATTAGAATGCTAATGGATTACATAGTCCCCTAGTCCTGTCTTTTCTGGTTCTAATTCAGGGCATTTTGCCAAACAGTTTAGAAAATTTCCCTCCTGCTCAGTGAAGAATTGTGCTTGTGGTACAAAACAGAAATGTTCCTACATTTCTTGGGCATAACGAAGTGCTGCTCATGGTACCAGCAGAGAATTTGACTTTATACATAAGCCTTATTAAGATTTAGTTACCTTTTAAGGTGGTAGGAAAGCAAGGATAGAGCATGAAGTGCTCTGCCAGGGCAGGTTTATCAAACCCTACAGTGGCAGTTCAGGGGATTCCCAGCCTCAGCTGGCTGCCTTTTGCAGAGGAGGGTGCCAGTCCTCAGCTGCTCCCATTGCTCTCCTGACTGCATAATGTGTACAAACGCAGTTGGATCTCCTTATGACACCCTTGTATAAAAAGCAAGAGGAAAATTCAGTGCTTGGAAAAGACCACCTCCCTGCTTGCAGGAAGCAGGCAGTCGGTTTCCTCTAGCCATAGTCATCTCTGCATTGAACTGGTTCTGAGAGTTGGCTCAGATTAAAAATAATCAGAGCTCTTCTGGAGGTGTGGAGGGGCAGGGCTTGCATCCAGGTTGTTGCAAGGCTTCATAGACAATTTTACAACTGAAGGAGGACATAGACTGGGAATGAGCAGATGGGGGCTGTTAAGGTGGCACTGTTCGTGAATGGCACTGTTTCCCGTAATTTTTACTGAAATGGGGCTTGAGTGTTTGGATAATCAGCCATGACATCTGAGATATGGGAGTGGTACCAAGCAGATGGGCCAATACCTGCTGAAAGCACTCTAGCTCGAGTCACTGAAAAAGACATGTCTCTGCTCTCAAATCGGGTGTCTCAGTGACACTACTGCAGCTGGGCAGCAAGAACGCTTCTGTTATGCACTGGTGTTTTTCAGACGCCTGTGCTCTGAGTGGTATTTTGAATTAATTTTCACAAGGCAGCCAAAACCACTGCTAGAGTCAGATGTGCTGAATATCAAGCCTTTGTTGCAACACAGGGAGTTACCACAGCTCCTCAGACAAACAGTTACAAAAATATTTTTTAAGATGCCAAAAGCAGCACCCTTTTCCCTTAGCCTTGCTCACCAAAATGATTTCGTCTGAAACTTTTCACTCTGAGGCACACAATAGTTCTGGAGATTCCAGACCCCCGAATGAAAGTTTAGCACAGTTAATCTGAAAGTTGAATTCCTGAGGCAAATGTTGGACACCTGTGGCTACATTCTCATTTATCCTAAAATGCTACCATGTCTCTCCTTTTCCCTTTTATTGTACCAACCCCAGACCATTGTATTTTTTTCAGTATCACTTGGGCCAGCATCCAACACTAAAAGCATATAGAAATGACTACAATAAAAAGGCCAAATAAAATGCATTTTAAAGATCAACCAGAAATAAACCATTATTTAAGAATAATTGTTTTGTTTGCTTGTCATTAGACATCTGTTCATAGATACTGCAAACGTTCCACTTTGTATCTGGGTTTAATAGTAACAACTTTGTATGGATGCCTTCTCCTTCCTTATTGTTTTCACTTGGTTTCTAGGGCAAACAATTTTTTTTCAGCCCTTTAATAAATGAAAGCTGTTATAGAGTTGGAAGTAAATAGCTGCATAGTATGGAAACTTAAATCCATCAAGCCTCAGAAAGTATCAAAGGTCACTATAAGCACAGTATCAAATTCTTTCTCGCTCCCTTTCCCCTGATAATCCCCAGGACCCCTCTGCAGTGACTGAGTAGAATCCAGGGCAACACTTGACCTGAAAAATGTGGAGCTAGCCCTCCTCTTCCTCCCCTCTCCCTATCATCTGCTAACATTTCCAGACAACAAATGGCATACTGAATCTGAACTGTTTGTTTTGCTGGGAATGCCATCTGCATAGTAGCAGCTGTGGTAGAAGGGAAGGCATGGAATCGAACGAACAGTGATAAATATAGACAGTAGAGAAAATTAGGAGAAGTTCTGCTGCTTTCCAGTGTTCTGGATCTTTGCATGCTTCCATTAAGTGGATACAGCTCTTCTTAAACTGGTGTTTGAACATCTGGATTATTTAGCAACACAGCAAATTCAAAACATTTGAACACAAATGTCAAACAAGCCAGTTTGGGCAAAACGCTAAGACTACTGAAAATACTGAAGTAATTTATGGTTGTATTCCATTTTTGACATCTTACAGGATATTGGAACTAGCAAGGGGGAAAAAAGAGGATGAGAGTAAGTATTGTCAAAAAGAATATGTCAAAAATCACCCAAAATGAAAAGTCAGTGAAGATCTGGAGACAATGTTTCTTGCAGACCCGAGATAAAATCAATGTCCAGATCATTGGCAACTGAACATGAAATCTACAAAAAAATTGTTGGCATAACATTTTAATTTCCCATTGCTAATCAAAAGGACAACTTAAGCTTGAATCATCCCTTCTCACTGTATTACAAAAAGGATAATTAAAACACCATCTGTAAATAAGAAGAGGAAACCTCAGAAATTGAAATTTTGCTCATATCTAACAACCCCTTGTTTACATAGAATGACAGCAGGCTAAGGTAGGAAGGGACCTCTGGAGACCATCAGGTCCAACCCCCTTCTCAAAACAGGATCTGCAAAGTAGGTTACTCAGGCCATGATCAGCTGTGCTCTTAAATACCTCCAAAGACAGATTCCACAGCCCCTCTGGGCAACCTGTTCCAGTGTTTGACCAAGCTCACGGGAAAAAGAAAAGTCTCTTCTTCTGTTTAAATGGAATTTCCTTTATGCCTATCGCCTCTTATCCCTTCCCTGGATACCAGTGAGAGGAGCCTGGCTCTCTTCTCTGCTCTCTCCTATTACGTATTTATACAAATGGATAATATCCTCCCTAAGCCTTTCCTCCCCACTCCCCCCCCCCTTTTTTTTTTTCTTTCCCAAGCTTAATATTA
>NDXB01016342.1:59049-77361 GCA_002631895.1 Agapornis roseicollis
CCCCCCTTTTTTTTTTTCCTTCCCAAGGATAATATATAAATAAATATTAGCAAAACAATAATAACATATTTTAAAGTATGTTTACTCACCTTGGAAACACTTCAGAATCATCTTCTCTGATTTGTCCATAGTTTTCACATTGAACACAGCTCCTGAGGTACTTTTTAGCCAAGTGCTGTTATTATTAGGAGTTTCATCAGCTCCAGAAGGAGACCTTACTTCAGCAATGTTGTATACTTTCAAGCTATACCTAGGCAAGCCATATGGTAAGACATTCTTTTCTTCCCATAAGTGTTTAATCAGAACAGACAAACATTTCAACCTTTTTTATCTCACTCTTGGGGTTTTTCTAAAGTTCATTAAATTTAAGATTAATCAATAGCAAAAATTGAGCTCAGACCTCACGCAAGTCTACAGCTGCACTACACCTGAAGGAACTAAACAACACAGAAGCCTTTAATGAACTTTAATTTATGGAAGCTGGATTTACATCCCTAATTTGATTTGCCTTAACTTTCTTGGCTGTTCTTATTTAGAAGTGCCTGGAAATAAAGGCTGCATGTTCAGTGCTGCAATTCTCCATGTGTAAGACCTAAAGAGAAGGAAAGGACATGTCAGACTGGTAGACAAACTTAGTTGATGTTGGTCCACTTTAACAAAATCTGTGTAATCAGAAGTATAAAACTGCATACACTTGACATGTCAGTTATAATAAGTTTGTCACTATCTTCTCTTCTGATTTTCTAAAATGTAGTTCTATGTTGCAGTAATATTAGCCTGTAGTGCAAGATAAGATTTTCTCTGTCATGATAATGCATAAACATCTTATATTTTCATTTAAGCATTACATCTTTCAAAGATGATACCCCATGCTGATAAACAGGTTTCTTAATAGACAGCATGAAGTTAATCTCATCAGCAGTACATATCTAAGCCGGGTGTGGAAAACCACATAGTAGCTACCTCTAGAAAGTTGCAGTTCCATGCCTCCCTTCAGGTGACTTAACTGGTAGGTAATAAGGTAGTTCCCTCCTCCCTTCTGGTAGACTTGTTCCATCTTCACCTTTGCATCATCTTTGATACTGTTGAAACATTTCTGCATGGTCGCCTAACAGAAAACCACCAGGTCTCTCCCTGCTAGATCAGATGCCTGCTGGCTTAGCTCACTGGAACAGTTAAGTGACCAGGGTTAGCCAGCAGCGAGCCAAGCCACAGTATCAAGACATGACTGTCTTTGCACTCTGTATGATAACCCTGAAATATTCCAGGGTTATTGGGAAAATGAGCAGTGTGTGTCTTGGTTCAAAAATGGGTCCCAAATGCCTGGAAAACATGGAAACAAGAGGATGGCATGCTAACAAATTAGCTAATTGTAAGCATTGTCAGTTTATAAATACTCTGCTGTGTTAGAGTACTTTCAAAGGAACTGTTTATTTGAAATACAAGCCACAGATAGCTTTTTATGTAAGATTTGGAGGCTCATTTCTGAGAGCAAATCATATTTCCAGAATATCCTAAATATGTTCTATTGTGTATAATTCTCCCCTACAATGCTCCTGCTGTAAACGAAGGTGAGCTAACATACAGCACATAAAAATGAAGAATAACCAACACTGCCAGTCCTCTATGGAAGATACATTACAACCATTCAGCTTATTCCTGTGGGCTCAGTTTCTGGCCTTGGTGGAGCAATTTTCTTTGTCCTTTGCAGTTTACATTAAAATCTTCCAATTTGATAAATAACACCTTTGAATTTTTCTTGAGGAAGAGCCTTGAACTACAGGTCATCTGAAATAAAAAGGAAAAATGTTTTCCACCACCTGCAGTGAGCAGTTCACAGAACAGGAAATAAAGTGCAAGCAGATTATTATTATTACTCTAAAAAAAATTATATTGCATTATTTTGCATAAATTTGTACAAAATTCTTAAGGTCTCAAGCATCTGAATTCCACTTAAATAAAATTAACCCCAACTGTATTCTTAGTCTCAGAATTTTTCAGATATCTTGAGATTTAGACCCCTCTCCATTGAAAAGTTCAAATACACTCATAAGAAATTAAAGTTTATTGTCCTATTTAAGGTTATGTGAGAAAATGGAGAAGATACATGACTTGATGTGTAACTGAGAGAGAACCACTTGTGTGAACTGGTTCTTATTCTTCAACAGTTCATATAGTTCATATACTCCCAATTATGCAAATGGAGTCAAGGCAATCAGGATCAGATGTTGATAATCCAAGGTCATATACGTCACATCAGATGTCTTCAGCAGGCACTTCCACAAACTCCACAGTCACCTTCAATACTGTAATTTCAAATTTGCATCAGAGAGCACACGACAAAGCAACAGTACTATGTGTATCCTAGTTTTCTTGAACTCTGTTCTTACATAAAAGCTTTGGTCCTCAGCAGGCACTTTCACATACCTTGGGATTTGTGGACTTTCATTTTTTTAAGTGACAGGCAATATGCATTTGCTTTGTTCTTAAAAAAATACCTGCCAAATCAGAAATGGAGCAATGGTTGAGCTGGGTAAGTAGTTTCATCAGTGAGTGGATTTGGTAACAAGAATTATACTAAAATGGCTACAGAGATTTTTGTGGAGATCCCAATGGACTTTGGAAGTGTCTCCTCTCCTGGAATAACCTCTGGTAGACAGTCCAGTTTCCACCTCAACTACCTGTATTTTCTTACTTACCCCAAAACACTAAAATCCCAGACGAACAACAACAACAAAAAAAAACCTACCAGCAAAACAAACCACAGCCCTTCTTGCCATGAGAAAGATCTTGGTGACAACATCATTTTCCTGGAAGAAAATCTGCAACAGCTCAGGATTTCCATAAGTATTTTGGATTCCTGGGAAAGGAGCAAAGCTGGTGGGTTTGTTATGATTATAAGTACACCAGAGAAGGAATGCTAATTCCTAGGACTCTTCTCCAGACATCATTCATACACTTGCACACACAATAAAGATGATCGTCTGAGAAGCAGCCACGGAGGACAGACATGTTTCCTGGGACAGGTTGCAGAGGTATGCTGTAGCACAGCAGACAACGCAGACGTGCAGGAAAAAGCCAATACATTACATCTAAATGCCTCAGCCAGGCTTTTCCTTGACCTTCCTGACTCTGAACTGTGTGTGTAAAGTGAAACCCTGTACACACTTTCATATAAGGCAGTATTAAGGGAATTTGTTAGAAATGGATTTGAACTTTCATCCATTCTCCTGTCACCAGTGTGTACTCTAATTGCCAGGCACAGACAACTCAGTCCACTTGTCTCCATTTTCTTCCATCATAAGTTGGAAAGTGCATATAATGTGCTAGCAGTAGTTTAGAAGCAGTCAGATTAGCAAATGAATTGGCTTTTAATATAATGAATAAGCTATCATTCGAAGACTGATTTTTAATTATCTTTTACCACTGTCCAATGACAATGTACCATGAGCAGATATACCAGAAACTAGTTTATACTAGAAATTAATTCCCATCTGAATTTACTACTTCATCAGGAGGTCACAGTTTACAGATAGAGTAGATAAATAGGTTGAAAAAGATGACAGTATAAACACCACCAGTGAAAAACAACAGGGAAACAGAAATTCTGTGATTCAAATTAGTTTCTCTTGTTTCTCTTGAGAGAACACTCATTGAACCTGAGCAAAGATGCCTTGATTTTGCCCCACATGTCTTCTGAGGTTTTTCCTCTAGCACATGGAAAGTAACTGAGTCCTCTGAGAGGCAGTGAGAATAGAAGCCTGGGGTAGGTGTGACAGACACTGCTGCGAGAAACCTTCCTCTTCATACACTGCTGAAAATTTGGATGCTGCCTGGCTAGATGAAGTACTTCATATTGGGTGTTCCACATTAAAAAGATTTGTTAGCACTTTAAAAGGGACGATAGCAGTGTTACCTTGACAGTAATTATTACAGAATTCTGGAAATTCAGACTCTTGTTTTTACACATATTCATTCATGCAAATGTGGAATCTGACCCAGAAATTATATTCAGGTGAGAAATCTGCCTTTGACTTCCATGGGATTATACTGTATATGGACAAAGCAATCAAATCAGCTTTTGTGTTTGCACAGTAGCCTCCATTTGTCTTCCAGTAGGACTGTCATGTTGCAAAAACTCCCAATCATGCCAATCTGTCCAGATGAGATTTCAAACCTCCTTTTTAATACTCAGCTTCAGCAATATGGACAGCAACAGTGGCAAAAACTCAATAAACATTTTACTGTGATTACTCACATTTTGATTTGAAAATTCTCAAAATACCATTTCACATGGGTATTGCCACCTGTCCTGTGCTAGGTATGTTGCCTCCTCCATGCAATTAATTACATAAACATTGAAAAATGAGTTTATGACCTGGAATGGAGTTTTGATAAACTCTTCTGAAGACATACCTGAAACACAGCCCAGGAGAATCCTCAACAGAAATTATTATAGATGCGAAGAAGCACATACAGCCTCCAAACAATCTAAAGACCTGCCAGGAGCAGCAGTAATTCAAGATCTGCTTTGAAATAAAGAACGCAAGAGACCATAAGTGAGGAATGAGGCACTGAGTCCTCCAGTGAAGAAAAGGTAAGAAGAAGAATAATCTGGGGGATTCTATGATTTACAACACCCCTGTACTTCCTGATGGGCCAAAAGATGAGAAAGGCACACAGAACAGGAGCGGCTTGGACAACAGACATCAAAAGTTGCTCATTGACAATGCTCTGCTGTTCCCCTGTTCAGGCAATTCATAGACTCACAGAATGGTTTGGGTTGGAAGGGACCTTAAAGATATCTAGTTGCAACCCCCCTGCCATGGGCAGGAACAGTTTCCACTAGACCAGGTTGCTCAGAGCCCCATCCAACCTGGCCTTGAACACTGTCAGGGGTTGGGCAGCCACAGCTTCTCTGGGCAGCCTGTGCCAGGGCCTCACCACCCTCATAGCAAAGAATTTTCTCCTAATATCTGACCAAAATCTCCCCTCTTTCAGGTTAAAGCCATTACCCCTTGTCTTGTCACTACATGCCCTTATTAAATGTTCTCCAGGTTTCTTGTAGGCCCCCTTTAGGTACTGGAATGCTGCTCTAAGGTCTCTCTGGAACCTTTTCTTCTCCAAGCTGAACAAGCCCAATTCTCTTAGCCTGTCTTCATAGCAGAGGTACTCCAGCCCTCTGATCATCTTCATGGTCTCCTCTGGACTCACTTCAGCATGTCCATGTCTTCCTTATATTGAGTGCCCCAGAGCTGATGATAATACTTAATGTTCTGAGCCACGGGTTCAATTCACCTACCACATGAGCTACACCACTATAACAACAGTGATCATAACACGTTCCCTTTTTGCCTCCTCTTTCACACAGGCTGTCTGCTGACTGTCCTGCTTACCTCAGTTGTGCTCGGGCAAACACTATCACTGCTCAGGTCAACACTCTGGCTCTCCTGTGGCTGAGGTTGTGGCTTTAAATTGCAGCAAAGCTGATATTGCAACCAGCTGCTATGATATGGGGTGTCCCCAGATTTCCCCTCCTGCATATCTTCACCACATCCCTAGTGCCAGTGGTGGTCCTTGTCTGACCCCAGGGAAGACTGGTTCAGGGAGATGGACAGCAACAAGCCAACCCTCCCCAAAGAGGCAGTTCACAGTATGGTGTGGTCTTAGCTAAGTCAGTCAATAAAGAGCAGCAAGCACAAGCAATTGCTAAAAGCTATTTGAGTGTTTTCTCACATGTGGGCTAGAAAAGGAGGCTGTGGCATTGCTGTAGGAACCAAAAGACCAAAAACATCCAGTATGGTGAGCACTATTCTGAAAACTCTGTATTTTCTTAGTCCTTGGAGCAAATAATTGTGTGCCTCATATGAAAAAGAAATATACTAAACAAATCAAAACAGTAGGTTAGAAGCGGGAAAACAAAACCAGCTAAACATAAACAAATTGTGGACCTCTCCTGACAGTAAAATTCTTGAGCATTGTCATCTGTTGCTTATTACAATTTCATTTACATTGGAATTTTCTTTGTTTCCCTGTGACTTTTGTGTATCCAAATAATTACAGTTGTATTACTGTATTATTTTAAATCTAGTCAGTAAAGTGAACAGAAAAGCCTATCCCTGCATTATTCTGGCCAACATTACATTCTATTACATAAGAAATGGGAATTAAATCCATTTTAATGTACCACTTTAATAAGAAGACAACCACAGTTCTAGATTGCAATTATGGAGATAATTACAATTTCATTGGTACTGCTTTAGATTAAGAATACAAAATTTACCTTCGATGAACAGTTCATTATCTAAGATGAACCCAAGCTATTTTTCTGCTAAATCATATCTTGGCTTGTTTTATTTCTTAACTTTGACTGTTTAATAAAGGCATAAAGAATTTTACAGGTTGAATATATCAAAACAGGCTAGCTGGTTTAATGTCAAATTCCTGTACAATGATTTGAGAAAAAAACATTAATTTTGAAACAGCTCTGAGGCTGGGTATAATGATTACTAAATATAAGTTTTATATATGCAGAAAAATTGCTTTTGCATGAATTCACTTTAAAAATGTTAATATATGCATAAGAAAATTGTGTTTCTTAATCTCTGAAGAAACACTTATCACAAGGAACCGCTTAATTCTTTTCCTGTGCTTGATTTATTAGCTTATGAAATTATGTTAATAGGTTGCATGTTAATGGTTTTGGAGCTCAAATGACCTGATTTTAATAATGAAGTAATTTATGCAGTAAATGTAATCAGCATCTATGGATCTCACTTAAAAGAACATATCAGTGATTACCTACATTAAAAACAAATGACTGTCAGCATAGTATACACTATATGTTATGACAGGGAACTGGGCTGTGTTCAGCTCAGCACAGCTCAGGGTTGGTTGAGTCTCACTTCAATGAACCACACTGAAGCCTGCAACAACTGTTTACAGACTTTCAGTTGCAGACTGACTTCCTCACATGATCATCTGCTAAGGAAAAAGACAAGGGTAGGAGACAGCACCAGAAATGAACTCTAACCTGGAGCCAGTAGGAATTGCTCCATGAATGACCTCTGTGGCACAGAGACCTCACACACCTGGACAAAGGGGGCTGCAGGAAAAAGGGAAAGGTTTTGTTTGGGGAAGAAGTTGTAAGTTTTACCAATGACAAGAAGAAAAGGCACTTTTATAAAAGATTTGATCTGCATGGCGTATAAAGGATGCACCTCCTGCAACATTTGGGAAGCCTACGTAAAACAGATCCTTCACAAAGATTTGTTGCTAAACCACCTATATTTGCAGGAATGTTCACTGTCAGGATGTATTTGCACCATGCCTTTGTCCCTTTGTATCATTTACTGTGCTGTTCCCCAAGACGAGAAGAAATTCAAGACTGGATTTTCAAAAGTAAACAGCAATGCTTTCTTTGCAGCAACATAAACTTGTGGTTTGATAACCTGCTGAACACTGATACTCATTTTGGTAAAAAAAATCAAACATATATTACTAGCTCACAAAAATGATCTAACTGTTCAAACACCCAGACAGAAGCTGAGGGGGGTCAGATTAGACATTAGCCAAAATGGATAAAGTCAATAGAAAAAAAAAACATTGATTCATCAGAACTGGATTATTTCTTCCCCAAAGAAATGCTAAAGTCCAGAAGTCCTTTACCCTTCTAAAGACCAAAACTGAACAACTATATTTTATAATTAATAAACACCTTGCTTGCAGCATCTCAAGCACATGATAAAAAACTGTCTTCAAACACTGTTTCTAGATTGCTTCACAAAGCAAAAAGGTGATATCTTGAGTGTGACTAATGCTCTTTTTTACAGAATTCAGACTATTAGCTTTATGGAATTTGTGTAACATCTTAAAGAGGAAGATACACCAGATACTTTAGCATTTTTTATGAATTATCCCAGGCATAATCAGCTTTTGTGTAAGCTCAAGGCATGTATGGATCAGGCAAATATAACTCAACAGAAGCTGTCTATACCCTGCTCCTTCCCATAGACCACAGAAACCTCACTGCATATTCAGGTACATCCATCAGGGCCCCTGAGAACCTCATTAAGGGTGTCCTGGTAGAGAAGGCAACCTAACGCCCCAGGTGCTGCCTGCACACAGCTTCAGAGGATGGTGAAGCCAACCCTCTGCATCAACTCTGGGTAGAGAGTGGGCACAGCAACAAGAAACCCGATGAAAGTGTCACTGTAGAGGCAATGACAGGGCTTATTCTGCAAGCTGCAAAGTCTCCAGCTCCCAGGGAGCCCAGGCTGGGCTGAGCTCCACTACTATAATAAGAGCAAACTTGATCAAAGCCTGCATGCTTGCTTTAGATGTGAATGCCATACACGCTGTTGCCATAGAGCTGTGACAGCTTAATGAGCTATCACCCGTCAACTGGGTTGCTGTTACTATGTGCTTGCTCCTACCCTGCCCCCCTCTCCAGAGAAATGATCTTGCTCAGTGTCAGGGAAGAGTCTCATCGACGAGTTCTAGCTGCACCGAGCTGCCTGCTGCAGTCCCTTTCGCAGGCCCAGACATCCCTGCCTTGCCAAACAGGATTTCTGGAGGTGAAGATTCCCCTCCTGCATTTTCCTGTGTTGTGCCTGGAGGACATTCCCCTGACAAGAGGGACCTGCTGTCGGCGGAGGCAGGGTCAGGGATGCAGAATATAAAAGGAGAAATTTCAAAGCTCAGATGGTTTTCTTGGCAAACTGTAACAGCTCAAAGGGCTAAGTATCTGTCTGCTGTTTACTTGGAAATCTGACAAAAATAACTTACCGCTGACAAACATAGGCTCACAAATGCCACAAGCCCAAGCCACACAGCCCTGAATGCTGGTGCACACTTCCCATCAGACACACAGAAACACAGGGATAGCTGGCATCTGCGTTTCAAAAGCAAACAGGAAAATCCCGGCATGCCCTCTCATCCCCACTTGTGGGAACCTCAGCCTCCCTGGCTGGGTCGTGACCTGGGGCCCTGTGGTTTCCCTGGCCGTGAGGGGAAAGGGAGTGCTGCTGCCACAGCTGCCCTCTGCTCCTAGGCAAGGGCTGGGTGCTGTAGGGTTAGCTGCTGGGGCTGCCCATGTGTGGCAGCAGCCTCGCCTGCCCACCTTCAGCTCCCTGCAACCAAGGTGCCATTCCAGCCCCTTCTGCAGCAGCACTGAGGTGGTTGCCAGCATTAGGAGACACACGTTTATCTTGCTTTGCTGCATTCATTCTGGCTGAGAACTTTCTGCCAAGGGGGTGTGAATGGAGGCTCATGTTTGGTGGGGGAAGAGTGTGAAATCTGGAGTGAAGAGGCAGGGGACCTGTGGTGCTTCTTCCTCTGCTGTGGCTTTGGGAAAGGAGGCATGAGGAGGAGGCATGTAACCATGGCTACTTGGCTGCACCATGGAGGGCTGGCTATATGTGAGGTTCAATACGGAGGTTTAAGGTCCAAAATATGGTTTGGACTCACAAATTTAAATTGAAAATCAGTATTTACAAATGGACTAACCTGCCTTGGCTAGAAATCAAACACTGCAACTCTAGAAATTAGAAGAACTGGTAGAAACCATTCTTGTATTTACTTAACTGCATCAAAGCAGAACAGAAACATGCCACAACACACACAAAGGGCTAGATGATTTGAAGCTATCAAATTGTTCATTAGCTGGCTTAAATAACAGCAGACTGTTAGCATAACCATCTTCATTTCATGCTACTCTTGTTCGTTACATTGTGTCTTGATTTAATATTAGGCTTTAAGTCTTCTGGGCAAGTTTCCCTACCTACTTGTTCTACCCCCAGTAAATAGGACTATGTTCCAACTAACACCTACAGTTTCTAAAAAGCAATCAGCAATATTTATCGCTTTTTTTATGTGCCTATCCAGAAAAGGAAAACTATTACCAGAATAACACTTAGAACAATAACAGGATGCAAATGTGCACCCTATTCTTCCAGCTTTGCATACTTTAGTCCAGAATCATGCCAGTTCATGTGGAAGTCAGTGGGAAAACTGACCAAGTGAGGACTTCTGATTTGTGTCCTAGGCATCTTTTTGCTGGATTTATCACCATTAATACCCTTTTGCTTGTCTCTCTTCACATACTGGGAATATAAGTAGGCCATAACAGCAAATCTGCACATTTGGTCAAAAAAGTTGCTGTGATTTAAAAATAGGTGTGAAAAACACCATGTTGCAAGCAGGGAGGAGGATAAAAATATGGGATTCAATGGATTTGATTTTTAGAAACAAGAAGAAAAATAAAGCTCAACTTCCAGCAACACCCCAGAGCCTTTCCTGAGTCTTAGCACTCTTTATTTTAATTCCTGGAATCTAAACAGCCTGCTATTCTTGTACCAGCTTGTGCTCAACACAGAACACCCTGATCCTGCCTAGGAATGGTTAACCATAGGGATACTGGATTTTGCACATCTCTCCCTCCTTTTCTCCCCCCTCTCTGCTCCTGAACCAAATGTCTCCTGCCCCCTTCAGTGCTGCTTCACAGCTCTTTGACTCCTCTCCTTTGCCTGTGGCCTCCCTCTTAGAGTATCTTTCCCACTCTCCCCTCCCCAGCAGAGCAGCCCCAGGACAGGGTGACCTCTCCCTCGGGACCTTTTGTTTCATGGTCTCTGACAGAGTGGAGTGACAGAGAGCAGGAGTGACAGCAAGCAGGATCCCCACCCCGGCGCTTCCCTAATCAAGCAGTGCTCACACAGCTCACACGCCTGCCTGCAGGCTTCTCTCTTTAATGTGACATTGATCATCATGACACAAAATGGTCACAGATATCACTTCCGAAAATTCAGGAATGTGACAGCTAGAGACGGAATTGCTAGTCTGTGGCCTGAAGACTATATGGATTATTCAGGTCAGGATAAATCAGGATGGATATTTGCCCTACTTCCATATTCTAGCTATTAATAACCAAAAGCACGCCAGATTGTGGCTTGTTCTGTGCGACTGCACAAGGGAGCAACGCTCCCTCCCCCACGCCTCCACATACACATGCACAGACTAATATTTTTGGCTAGTGTTTTAAAGCCATTTGCAAACCCAGCCTCTGTGCTTGGAGTCAAGCCCCAAGCATGTGGAGGCCCTTCTTCACCAGGCAAGAAAGGGAAGCTAAGGCAGGCTGTAAAAAGATACGGGAGACCTCTCCTGGTCTACTGCCCCAAAAACCCTAAGGAGTACAAGCTGCTGCTCTCCCCAGCTTTATTCAAGTCACAGCACAGCTCAGTCACTCAGAGCTCACCCCCTTTGCCAAGCACATTGCCACAAAAGGAATGTCCTTCTGGAAAAATGTGGTAGAAAAGCTGCTGAACACCTACACAGAGCAGCATAGCTTTCTGTCTATCATACCTATACAGGATTTCAGAATGAAGAAACAGCACTTCTGCCCAGTACAGAAACAGGGAGAGATACATAGTTACAGAATTAAATGAAGTTGCACCTTCCCCAGCTTTAAAATAGCAAGTGAATTATTCTACATACAGAGTTAGCAATCATCTCTAAGAAGGATGCAAGACAGAAATTGTAGTGTCTCCTTGTGGAATACTAGCTTTTATGAGCCATTATTAACATTTTTGAAGATTAAGCCCTCAGAAGCCTGAAGCTCTTCTACATTTGAAATAGTCTTTCAAAAGCCGGCTTTTGCTTTTGGTTGTAAAGGGAAAAATAGAGATATTTTTCAGCCCACTGACATGGAAGAAGAACTGCCCTGACAGTTGAGACAGCTTCCCTGAATAGGATCCCTCCACTCCTGGGAGTTGTAAAGTTATTCTCTGACATCCCTTTGGGTCACTTACACAATCTGCTCTAGCAACTGGTGCCAGCTCAGTTCAGCTACAGAACAGACTCTCTGGACTGTCTAAACACCATTCCCTGGATTTGACTATGAATAAAGCCTTTCTGCTTCTCTCAACCACCCTATTCATGGCGTATTACTGTAAAACATTACTGCTAGTACCAGTCCATAAAATGCCACCAGTTCCCATTTAATTCCAAAAGGATAGCTCTTAGGTGGCAACTGCAGCACACAGCAGTTAGGCAGTAGTTTAACCCTCTTCCGTGTTCGTAGGCAGTAGTCCATATTTTATTTATCAGCTAAAAGCCAAGCAAAATAACAAGAGCAGGTTGAGTGCCGATAGCAGCACGTGAGCCTCAACAACACTCCTCTCCCTTCTCTTGCTTCTCTGGAGCTGCTGTGCCCACTGTTGACTTTGATCTTAATTGAGGCCTCAGTGAGTTCAGGTCATAATCTCTGCATCTTTTGTCCTCTGCTGAGCATAGTGCTAGTATTTTTAAGCAGTTTCAAACAGGCTCTTCTTGCTTAGCTCATTTAATAACCAGATTTGCTAGATCTCTAGCCATTATTTGGCAGAGGGCATAATAAGTACTTGCTAAGTCTTATCTTGGGTTGCTTTTCCAGAGTTTTAGGCTGGGGAAATAAGAAGTGTCTTTCACTTTGTTTCAGTAGGAAAACCTGTTTTTTTTTTCTGCTTCCTTTGATTCTAGTCATAATATTATCCTGGACAGAGGCATCTTCAATTAAAAACTGCTCAGAGGTTTTCTGAGGACCTAAACTGAGAGCATGTTAATAGCATAACAGAAAGTTCACTCTAGTCTCCCCGCTGCATTGGACAGTCCAGCCAAAGTAGCTGTACTTCTAATTATGAGGACACAAGTTGGAACAAATCCTCCACTGCAGTCCAGGAATCTGGATGTGCTGACAACTGCTTGGAGTCACGTTCCAATTAACATGGGTACCTCCATTCCCAGGAGTACTGGAGCCTCTCACTGAAAACAAGAACAATCTCCAGGCCTGCTACCTTAAAATGTTAGAAAAAAAATGAGTGGTAACTTGGGGAAAGAATTAAAAAGGTTGTAGCACTCTCATATTACCAACATAAGTTTAAATGGACTGTCAAGGAGGTAAGAGAACGGAAAAATGAGTATTTCCTTCTTTTAGCACCTCTGCTAACAGGATAAACAATCTGGGTTGCTGACCTTTCTAAATTCAGGGACTGAAATACATCATTAAGGGTGGCAGAGGCAACAGCCCCTCAGAGGAAGTACAAAGAAAAGACATAGACAGTCCAAGGAAGTAAAAGGAGTCCAAAGGTTTTGAATAGATCTCATCTACAAGCAGAGAGAAGGTGAGAGGGAAATTTCTTATTTCCCCTCCATGTCAGCCAAAATCCAAAGCAGGAGACCTGATATACCCTTCCAACATTTACCCTCAACATCTCACTAAAATAATCTGTGGTTTAACAGAATGATAAAGCCTGACACTGTTAATAGGGTAAGTTTCAGACCTAGGTTACACTATTTAAGACTGACTGTAGGACCAGCAGCTGAAACTGTAACTGGGAGTGAAAACATTCTGGAGAGAGAATAAAGAGAAAAGGGATTATGTGCACCTACAAGTGAGATTCAAAAACAGGAAAAGCCTACTCTCGAGCTACAGTCAGCCTCTATTCACTGTATTGGATCCCACATCATAATTAGCAAATGTAGCATCAAATGATGAACATTTGATTTCGTTTGCAAACATACATATACACAAGATGATGTGTCGTCAATGCAAAATACAAAGGCTTAACAAATTGTGTAATTATAAATTTCCTGCAGATTTTCTGCTACTTTTCACATAGTATTTGAACATTGCTCACTATGTTATCAACAGCTTTTCATTATTTAAATATTTAAGCGGCTGATTACCATATTTCTGCATTACACAACTATGATATTTTGTACTCTCATACAAAAGTTATAAATATAAAATTGACATTGTATGTGAGGGCCTTTTGATCAATATAATACTGGCTTTGTGGATAACAAGAAAACATATAAAATGTGTGTTTCTCTAAAATCACTACTTATTTTTATTAGTCCCTGTATTATACAACGTGTGACATATTTAGGGGAGCCTGCTGGAGCTCTTAAGGAGATTTTTGTTTTTCTATTTGATGTTACCAGTGTTGTTTTCCTCTATACATACTTCAGAGAAGCCATAGTCCAATAACAACCTTACTTCCTAAGGGAAACTCCCTTGAGGAGCACTGTCAGCAAGAACTGTTACCAGACAAACGGGAGGAAGACACATCAGAGTCAGCTTTCCAAATACATCTAAACCCACCCTCATTTTCCAAGTGATGTGAACAAGAAATACAAACGTACTAAAACATTTCCTGGAAGACTACTGAGAGACAAACAACAATTTTGCAGCAGCATTCTATAGACTTACAAAATATATACAAGTATTTAATACAGTAATATGAAATGAACCCTCTGCTTCTTTCACATGTCTGTGCAGCTTGTGCACAATGGGAGACTCTTTCTGTTCAGTGTCTCTGGGCACTACTGCTTACCCAAAAAAAACAAGCAGCAGCCTCTCCCTCTTTCTCCCCTCCCATGAGTATTTCAGATTCACATGGCTTTGTTTGCTTCACTGAGAAATGGAAAAAAAACTAGAAGGAGGGTCAGACACTCAGAACAGTCTACATTTTTTTTGTTCTTATGAAAGGGTGATATCTATCTAAAATAATTTATTTACTCATTTAGCAGAAGGTAGGAAGGACTTTGGAGGCAGAATGCAGAGCCAAATCTGGATGTGCAGAGGTAGTCAAGAAAGGCTCTCAGAAGATCATGCTGAGAGATCAAAAGCCTGCTTAGCTCTTGGACACAACTTGGGTGTTCTTACTGACAAACATTGTCACCTAATTCCTGGGAGGATTTCATCAGGGTTACAAAGGATAGCAATAATCCCACTTAAAATGCCTTCTACAAAAAGGCTTCTTTCAGCAAGGAATTGATTCAAATGAGGGAAGTCTCATTTCTTTAACGATCACCAAAAATCCAAACTCATGCTTGTCTGATACATGTCTATAAAAGTGATATGATACATGCACGCATACACTTATTAGTTGTAGCTGTCCAAATATGCTAATCCAGGAATAATTCATGGTCCTATTGGACCAAACAGGAAATCAAGGACTCAAGGAGAAATCCACATTGTACAGCCATTACTGGGCAGACTTTGGACCTTGCCTAGGACTTTGACACTTAAATATGAGCATATTCAGTGAACATATTTCTTACAAGCGAAAAAGACTGAGAAGATTCTTCATTAAATATCAGCCATGTCTTGAGAGTTTGTCACACGTTTTGACAGTAACTCACCAGTCCCAAGTAAAATATATCATTTAACTACCTCTGTTTGGAAGCTGTAAGCAGTAAATATACCTTATTTAAATGGCTGATGTAGAACCAAATTTGGTCACAGCATGATGCTGAGCTAGCATGGTAAAATAGCAAGAGCATCAGCTACCACTGCACACTGGAGTACCCAAGAAGTACAATTGGGTTTACAACATGAGTTAAAAGTTTAGGATGTGTTCCATATAGAAATGAAACACAATATTTCCAGGTAGGTGGTGGGATTTTGCTGAGGGCTTTGTTTCTTTCGACCAGATCAATCACTGGGAATACAATCATCAATACCTAGTGATTCAGTCACTAGGGAATATCAAGCAGAACTAATAATATACTTTTAGATCCTAGGGGAATGAATCTTGAAATTTACAGATTTAGAGTTCAGAGACTGTGTACAGCAGAGAAGTTTAAGAAACTTTCTCTACAGTTATTTTTCATCCCTTCATCAACCATAAGACAGATGTATGAGGTCAGAATAACAAACTAACTATACATCAAACATTGGAAATTAAAAGACTTGTACCTTCATCTTTTCCTCTTCTGCCCCACATGATGTACAGCAGGCTAGGAAAAAAGAATAAAAGCAAATAATAACCAAACTTACAGGCAAGCAACCTCAGCCTTCAGGACTGCTGTGGGCTAGAAAAATAACCTTACATCAGATATGCAGACAGTCCTTCTTGAGGGGACATCCTGTATTGGGAAAGAGACCATACCTTGTACCACAAAGCCATCTCTTAAATAGCTGATAAAATAACTGTCTCTAGATCAGCTGGCTTATCATCCTGGAAGGCAAACTGTGGAATATTGATGAAAGTCAGAAAAAAAGAAACTACTCTTGGACGATTATTGCCTTGCAAGTAAGCACACTTGGCCTTTGAACTGGTTAAGCTTTTTAGCCCATCTACACTCCAATTCAAGGGTTTAATAATGTTTTGAAGATGCAGTTATGGGCCACTCACCTTACAAACTATAATGATGCTGTAATGTGCACAGTTCACTTTCAGTTCCAGTGCAGAAAGAGATAGATAAAGGCAACATCCCACATATCAATGATGAGAGAACTAGAGAACAGTAACCATACTATCTTTCCTTAAAAGCTACTCTGGCTCTACTTTTTCTACTGGGATAAGATTCAGAGGCACATAACATACCAAGCTGACTTCCACGTTAACCCTGGTGTATGGACACTATGTGATATGCCACGTATTAAGGATGAAAAACCTTCTTCTGAGCAAAATGACCTTTATTTTCACAACAGTGGTTTGGAGGTTCACCCACACAGGAGTGAAATCATCAAAGCGAGGTCAGTGATGTTATTTGGGACAGCCCTAGACCACAGAGCACAGGCTTAACTAGCTTCTCTTAAAGTTTAGGAGTGCCTGGAAATGCTCAGTGCCCAAGCTTCTTCTAGAGGTAAATTCAACCACAGATGTGAAAATGATCCAGGGTCAAATATACAGTGGAATGGATATTCTGGAAAGAGGAAGGAAAAGACAAAAATATTACTAGTGTACTGGAGAGTAGGGAGAACTGACACCAAAGAAAGCACACTGGGTAGGGCAGAGAGCTTCCACGACTTTAAGATTTGAGTTGGGCATCCCAGGAAGGCCTGGATCTCTTGCCTGTGTCTGCTGCTCTGAGCTAAAATCTTTAGCAATGGAAATAAAATGAAACCCAAACCTCTTAATCCTCAGCTGTACTTTCCTGAAGTTTGGCTCAGGATATCTAAAAAGGCAGGAGCTAAATGTTTATGGTTTCAGGCTTTTTTAACCTGGGGCATAAACACTGGCCAGTGTTCCTGGTGACTGCACCACCCCATTTGCCACAAAGTGATCTGATGAGCTGTAGTGCAATCTGCAGCATCTATCCTGCAGGCATCCAAGATGATAACAGTAGAGGCAATAGGTTAATTAATGATGGCAATAGTTGTCTTAGGAATAGCAACAGAGGTGTAGGTACTATACTATCTGTCTCTTCTTGTGTTAAGTTCAGCCCTGTTACTATCAATTCATCAGAATAATACAACTTTATTGCACCCATCCACAAAACCAAGGAGCTAAAAAAAAGAGAAAAAATTCTCTCTTGTTCAGACACTGAAGATGGGACAAGAATGAGCCTGATACAAACATTTCAGCCAAATAAATAGGGGAATTCAGTAGATGCAAGAAGTTTGTAGCGAAGTCTCACTTCAATGATTGTAAGAGCCTGCATAGTAGGCTTCAGCACAGTATTTTCATATGACGTACTAACAACAAAAACTGATGAAATTTCACATTGTTCACAGTGAAAAGAAAACATTAGTTCTTTTTCCACTGTCTTTGCTTTGGTTTAATCTTGCCCTGGTGTATTTTAGCTTAAGCCAATTTGGGATGTTAACAGCATACAAATATGTTTTTTCCATGAGCTGCCAGGGAAGGTTTTTTTGAGCTGGAATTGGGTTAAGCTGATTACTTCTTTTAATTTCTTTTCAATAATAGAGCGTTTTTAATTGTTTGAATTCTAACAGCTGATATAGCTATTTAGAGAGTCACAAATGCAAGTGGAGACTAAAACATCCTTTAAATATAAAGCAGAACTCTCTCTATGCCACGGCAACAGCAATCTTTCATTAAATTATAGATTCCTCAGTGTTGTTCTCTCCATATTGACAAGATCATTTCACAGGTAGAGGAAGTAAGGGAAAAGAGATCTTACTGAAGAAATGGAATTGTTATGAGGAGCAATTAACAACATATATCCCACATGTCACAGTGTGTCTTCTTTAATTCAATGAAAAAAACCTGATTATCAAAATTCTTCCCATTTGAATACCTCAACCCTAATGCAGTTTGCATCAGGCTGCATTTTCCCTCAGGCTGACATCAGTAGGGACACTGGATATGTTGACCCTGCCACCAGCAGCATGAAAAACCTCTGTCCTCACTATTGCTCATTGCTTCTAGAGAATTGCCTGCTCACAAAGATGGGGCTACCTCTGTTCCACTAAGGGGTCTGCTGTCATATGGATTCACACGTTGCCATTTTCCCCAAATATTTGCATTTTCATGTGGTTTTTTTTTTGTTTTTTTGTTTTTTTTTTTTTGTTCTTTTTTTCCC
>NDXB01016342.1:77512-90486 GCA_002631895.1 Agapornis roseicollis
TTTTTTTTTTTTTGGTTCATGTCTTCCCTTCAAAATCCATGCAAATCCATTACACCAAAACCAGCCCAGAAGTCATCAGAACCTCCACACAACAGGCACTTTAGGTAAATGATCCATAACAAGTGGTAGGTAAAGTTATATTTACATAAATACTCTGTCTGCATTTGCAGTCACAACAAAGGTGGCATTGACAGAGCTGTGACAAAACATGCTTGGTATATACATGACACTAAGTTTTTATTGTTGGTTTTTTCCTATTTTCATTGCTTATAGGAACTGTTGTGTCTTCCCCTCTGAATATCACTACATGGTTTCAAAATGGAAAGCTAAGTGGGTCCTTATATTTCCCCCCTCCTTTTCTGAAATTCCATTCCTGGCCATAAAGAGTTATCCTTTACATAAATCAGTGAGTGAAGGTGTTTCTCTTTTAACCACATATCCCAGAGTAAAGAACAATACTAAGCACTTAATCACAGCTCAGTAGTAGGCTTTCTAAAGGAGTTGTATCTAAATTGAATGTTAGGCAGTGCAACCCTGGGGTGCTAATGGTGGCCCATGGTCTGGATTTCAGTGACAAATCTGGGTACAGCTAAAACTTGTACTAGTGGGAGGTTTTAACTACAGCAAAAAGTTTACACAGACTCTACTATATTACTGCCTAAGTCCTCTGTCTAGACCTCAGTTCAGGAAGGCTTTCCTGTGGGGAAATGTTAAAAATTAACCCACACAGTTTTCTCTACTTCAAAGCTCCTGGGGTATCTTCCACCTTTGAAACCATGGCTTCTTTATAGCAACTTAAAAACTGCATAACATTTGCACAAAACCCAGTGCCAAACAAAAATCTAACTGAAAAAAATCTCATTCTGATTTCTTTCCAAATTTACAAAACATTTAAATGGCAAAACCATGGAGGTGTTACAGAAAGCAGTCATGGAAAGGAGAACATAACCACTTGTTTTTTGGTCTAGAAAATAAACCCTGTTTCCAAAATCAATACTTTAACAAGAATCCATATTTTATTAGACAGTGGCTGAGCACACTGAAAGAAAACAGGCCATATTCCTGATACTGTTGGGAACACAGTAAGAAGAAATCCCATGCTTGAGAAGAATCAATGATGATTTCTACTTTGCATACCAGGATTACCAAAACCAAAAGGTGCTTAAAAGAAAGAACACAAATAGGATGGAAGATGAAATTTGATTTTGTGCTTGCAGTGTTCATATTCCAGTAATGAGCCTCAGTGATGGTATGGTACTAAAGGCCTTAAACATCCAATGTAGAAACAGTATTTTTGAAGTCCATAACTGACAGCTAAACCTGTTTTCTTTCTCCATTTTTCTTAAGATTATCATAGAAAAAAAAAGGCCCTATCTTCAGAAGATATTTATCAGAGATTTGCATATAAAAGCTGTATCTCCGAAAATCACATACCTCTTCATGCACAGAAAGACACATATGAGCAATGGGCTCTCTAGTATAAGCAAGTACTAGCCTGAGATTACAAGACAGGCACACACAAAGAGCCAGCAAGAGACATTAAATCTGATGCTTCCAAATGTTTACATGGGATTAAATTTAGTTTTAACATTAGGCACTCCTTTTTGGTACTACCTTACCCTGGCCTCCCCCACCTTTGAAGCCTCTGTTTACCAAATCTGATCAGGGATTTCTCTGTCACAGAGGACTCCTTCCTCTCATAATACTTGTGTGGGGTTTGTCTGTTTTGTTGTTGTTTGCTTTCAATGGTCTTGAGGCATATATGTTTGTGCTTGATTTTAAGACTCCTGTCAGCCTGACTTATTCAGAAACCTGGTGAAAATGTTATCAGTGATCTTGCCCCTACAGTCACTAACTTCATAATATTCCTCTCCTGGGCATACCTGGGAGATGAGTGCCTTGGGCTGCTAGCGAGCCTTTTGTGGGCCACGGCAGGGTATCAGAGGAAAGTCCAGAATCACAGTTGGTTTGTGGTTAGCAAGACCCAATCTTCTGCACTAAGTCTGGGGAGAAGGGAAGGACAATATCTTGCTGTAATTTTCCTACAAGTTACGCATAGCAAGCAAGACAACATAAACTAACACTTGCAACATGTTTCTCTCCTCCATGTGTTTTCCAAATGCATTTCTTCCACGTTTTCTAACCAATGTCAGAAAACTAAAACCAGTTTACTAATGATAGAAGATTAACTGATGTGTTCGGAAAGTAGACACCTCTCTGTGCTTTACATCTAGTGGGTCAATTATTTTATTTGAGGACTGAACTGACTGCAGGCAGAAGTGCACAAGGGCACAACTTCAGATGAAGTAGTGGTTTTGCCTCATTTTATAGGTCAATCATCCAGTACTTCAGCCTAACACCTACTCAAAATGATGCATCTCATTTCTGCTTCAGGTTATATTTGCTTTGTTATTTCTACTGCACCACCTGCAAAGTTTCTGGAAGCACAGTTTGGTGGCTTTCTGCTCTAACAGTATGTATAAATGTAAATGAGCTGTTTAGCACATAAACTGTTCTCAGATTCACTAACTAAAGATATAAGAGCAATTGAAAAAAGCTGTTATTTAGACAACAAAAATGGCAGGAGATCTTTGCTAAAGGGTCACTTCTAAGAGCTGTTTTCTAAGTATCCCACTTACCCAGAGCACAGGATGTTTGGCTGCCTGTTGGCACTGAAAGTTGTATTTAATACTTCAGAAAAGTGAGGAAAGAAAAAGCATGAGCTTGTTCCCCTCTATGGATTTATTCATCACGGAGAAAAACCACTGAAAATGGGGTGTGTTTTTCCCAGACTATTTTACATTCAAAACAACAGCCCTGTCTGCACTGGAAAATTCCACAGCATGTGGAGACCTACAGAGGGACTAAACGAAGGGACCTGGAGAAAAAGGTGACTGTTTTAATTAAACTGAATAAGGGTAACTATGCTCACAGCAAACTTCACTCAGCTCTTCTGAATTTTCTCCAGAAAAATCAAAAAGCCAGATTCTAATTTGCTGATATTTCTAAAATCAATAATATTGTCAAAAATCCCAAAAATCCCACACGCTCCTCCACCTGTCATTTACCTTTTTTTTTTTCTTTTTTTTTCTTTTTCAGACATTCATATGTAAGGAAAACAAGTTTTAGAATGGAGGCACTGCATTGCTCTAAACAGCCTTTTGTGGTGGCCAGTGCTCAGCTCCCTATAAAAAGCAATGCCCTTGCTGAACAATATGCATACATACATACATGCACTCTATACATACACACACTGTAACAAAGACACAGATATACCTTTGCCCTGTTCATCAGGTATTCATAAACACGTCAGTGCTGGTTCCAGCTGTATTGCTCTGAAATCATGAGCATCCTGAGAAAGGGTTTTATATGAAGTACCTGTGCATACAGTACTCTAATGCTTTGCATGAAACACATTTGGCATAACACAGGCACATAAACACAAACTGTCCATGCAGGAAACATATTCACTATGGTTATTCAGAAAACTCATTAAAAATTACAAGACATGTACAACTGTATCTAAATCTTTGGTTTGCTCTTACAATTCAGATGCTAGTAGAGCTGGGAATAAACCCTGAGAACTGTAAGGGCATTCTGGGAGATAGATTGTAAGCTAACAAGAGCTTCCACTTTGTTTCTAGAATAGCCATGTTATAAAAATTTTACTCTGAGTAAAAGAGCCTTTCCAGATGTAGCTAGATAATACTGAACTCTGTTTCCACTAAGAGCTTTAGGAATAGTATTAGCTCACATGGAAATAATTTTTTAACTAGCTGGGAGTGGCTCCCTAACAGTTCCTGAAGCTGTTCCCCCATGTTCATATCCCCTCCTCTTTGGCTTATTTTAGGAGCTACACCCAGTGTGCAAAATGACCTCTGCACCTAAAGAGGCACGAACTATTTTATGCATGGAAAGAAAGGAATATTATGATTGACTGTCTAAAAACATCACAAGAGCCAAAGTGGAGCTTTGTATGGTTTTCACCTAACAAAAGCCAGCAAGATTCATCTGCCTTAATGATGCAATGATGCTGTGATGAAATACAATAACTTGAGCTTTACAGGGTCCTGGAACATAATGACAAATGCAGCTTCTCATATGATGATGCAAGAAGCTGAGAAGCTTGGTTAAACTGGACTGGTACCTTCTTGAAGTGTGCAGATTTGAAAGTTCCTCTTCATACAGTCTGAGGTCAAAAAAATAGAGGATTGTATAAAAATCAGTGATGGTGGAAGAGTCAATTGTATTTAGACATGACAGCAAAGATTCAGAGCTTTAGCCTGTGTATCCTGAACCATCAGGATCATTTTTCAGCTGATTTTTCTCTCACTTTGTGTCTTAGCAGATTCTTTGGCCTGTTCAGTTATTTTTTTCTAACATTTATCCATGTGTATTTCTGTGATATTAGACTCCAAAATATCACAGCACTCAGAATAGTTTATACCAAGACTAGTTTACAAATAATGAAATACATACATGCAAGATAGGGAAAGGAGAGTTTTAAACCTTCACATTCAACTGGAACATGGTTATGTGGATGACAACCCTAATGCGGCAAAATAAGGAGGAGTAAGGGGATCAGCCAGAAATAGTAAATATACAGAATTATTTGCCAAGTAAAAGACTACAAGTAGATAATACTGATTAGTCAGAAGAACAGAGAGAATAAAAACATACAAGAAAGAAAGAAAATTCTCTCTTCAGTTCAGGAATTTCTTAACCACTGTAAGGGATGTATGCTCAGCCTGTCAGAAGTACACCAACACATTTTCACTTCTGTGAACTCCAGGTTTTATTGCTGCAATGCAGCGGACCAAGTGTCTTTCACACTGCTTTGCCATGAATTCCAGAAGGTGTAACAGGCTTAGTAATTGCCCCTGACTCCTATGCTGGTGTAAGAATACTTTAATAATTCTGGAAACCTTGTGTATTTTTATAAAACATAAAAACATTTTATAGACTTTTGTGGATGTTCTGGTGAACCAAGAGAGCTGAAGCTTGCCCTATTTACAGGCAGGAATGGGCATGCCAAAAGTGGGAGGAAAGTGGTTTTATTCACACTCTTCTCTACTTAGAATCTGGTTCATTAGAGGAAGCCATACACCTTGAGGAACCACATCACTTACCTTGCAAGCTCCCTACTCTCTGCTTTCGACTACTGTAATGGAATAGGTGTTTCTATAATGATATTTTGTGCCAGGTCTATATCAAGGACCATCGTTGTGTGGCCATGGTCTCCCACAACACCTGTGTTTCACTATGAAAACAAACCCATCAAGAAACATAGGACATGCAGCAGACAGAGCTTACATGGATTCTGGGCTTGCCTCATATTGTCAGTACTGCAACCAACACCAAGCTGCAACCACAGCATGGGTTGACATATATTTCTCCAGCTTAAATTCCCTTGAACATGTTTCTATCTGTAAATAAAACTGACACAAATGAATGAAGTTTTTCCTCCTACAGGCTGGAAAGAAAACTAGTGTGAAATATTTAGAAGTAAGACTCCTACTTTCAGGATGAATGAATGGATAGAGATATTCAGCTTTTATGTTATTAATAATTTACACATTCTTTCAAACTGCATTAAATTGCCCCGATGCGTAGCATCTACTTGGAATTTAAAATATCAAATTACTTTATTAACTTATTTTTTTCTGCTGGATACAGCACCTGCTTTGCATTTCAGAATGAGGCTTCATTTCCTATCTCTGTTGTTTATCTTCCACTGGGAAACTGACCTCAGAAATTTCATTATTCTGGAATAATATATAGCATTAACACCTATTTTAGTCACAATCCTCAGAATGCAAATACAAAAGCTGTCACAGCTATTTAATTGAATTTTACATGCCAGTTTGGAGTCACTTGTATTTAAATCCAACTTAGATGTGGCTGACAGTTTAAATATCACTATGGTGTAAGCCAAGATGACAAACCAGTCAACCACAGCACTGCTAACTATATGGATTTCCTATTTTGCTAATGTAATTCCCTCCAATTTACATGTCTTCTAAGCAGTATCTTTGGAAGTAAACAACTGCAGGAAGAAAACACCAGATTCAAAGGTGGCTTCACTCGTCCCCTTTGAAGAAGGTGGTCACATGAGATGTGGGGTCATGCTCTGCAGACCGCAGAGCTGGCAGGCACAAGACTTTTATTATATCTGGACCCACTGCTTATTTCCCTGTGAGCTGCTAAAGCATACTTAGCTCCAAAGCAAATAAATACAAGGTAGAGCACCCCGTCGCCCTGAAACCATACAAGCCAATGACAATGAATATGGTGGGTGACACATACACCGCAGTGCCTCAAAATGAGGGGAGTCTTTCCTTCTCCTTGTCAGAGTGGCTTAATTCAAATATTGATCATATGCAGCCTGTTGAATAAAACAGGCAGTTCTTACCACACACACTAGGGAATTAACTGCCCCTCAGAGTTACACATCATGGAACAACCACTGTCAGTCCCTCTTTTTACCCTCTTTCCCACTTACGTTCAAAAATTACTATTTACTTTAGTGTATGAAACAGCTGCTTCGTAGTAAGACAAACTTGGCAAGTTTGAGGCATCAAAACCCGACCAAGTTTTGCAAGGCATGATTTATAGCTCCCTTTTACTTGTACAGTATGTGGGGAAGCCAAGAGTGAATAATCCTTTTGGGTATGAGGAATCCAAGCGCCTTGTATCCTAGTGATAGCCAGCATGAGACAACTGGTCTAGAAGTATTTTTCTACAGATAGCCACAATTCTAAATTCACACGTTAAAATTACATACTTCCTTTATTTTTGTTAGATTTTGGCAATACTGTTTCTTACCAGGGTTCATCTAAACCTGTAGAGATTATAATATATTCCTGCTTCATATAAATGGTCTATATCATATGGTATTTCACAAAAATTAGAGAATGCCATCAACGCCACAGATACAAAACAGTTTTTAAAGAGAAATGTATTAATTTTTTAAATTAAACCTAAAAATAGAAAATCCCATGTACACTCAATTTTAGAACCATGGGGATGCACAGTCAGTTGGAATAGTTTTGCATAGCCACACAGGTTAGATTTTATTAAGGAAAACCAAAAAAGATTGTATCTCATAAGAGCACTACCTTTACAAGTGTTCATTCATGTTGACACACAGGTCCAAACCCATCTGCCAAACTTTTTGTTTTTTCTTTTCTTTTTGTTTTGTTTTTGTTTTACAGCTATGTCCTTATTTGGCTCTTTTCTTGTGCTGGTTAGAAGCAACACAAAGCAATTCCAGCTGATTCTGGCCAAAGAGATAGAATACGTGCTGTATTCTATTTCCACATACCAGAAACCAGTTTATTTTAAAACCAAACAAAACAAAACAGATCAGCAACCCCAGTAGAAAAATACATGTCAAAGAACCAGAATTTAAAGTTTGAAGCAGTGCTAGTGATTAGTTTTGGCATCTGGTGACAAATTTATTTCAAAAAGGCTGTAAATCACAGGAGACTCAGCCTCCAGCAGTGCCAAACACGGCACTGATGTGAATGGCTCATCATTGCTACTCTTGTTGCTGAAACATGATCCAGCCTGCAGACAATATAGCAAAAGCACAGTTCACAGTGAAAATTAATACAGGAAAAGATTTACTGAGCTGAATCCCGTTCTACAAATACCTGAGCATGTAGGCACAGAGAATTCTTGTGTCTGTGGTGTCAAGGGCATCCACCACTCTACTGAACTCATCAAGAAGAGTGGCACATTTCCCAAAGGACTCTTATTTAGTCTGTCTGCAAATCTTTGTGGGACACACAAACAAAGTTATTATCTGCAGATTACCAAAAAGTTCAGTAAGAAATAATTTCTTTAACACTTAGGGCATTGGGACTCATTTTATTGTCCCATTTTGCTGGATTTCCACAGAATCACTAGAGTTGGAAGGGACCTCTGGAGATAATCCAGGCCAACCTGCCTGCCAAGGCAGGGTCACCTAAAGCAGGCTACACAGGAAAGTGTCCAGGCAGGTTTTGAATGTCTCCAGAGAAGGAGACTCCATGGCCCTCCTGGGCAGCCTGAACCACTGCTCTGTCGCCTTCAGTGTAAAGGCTCTCTAGTAGATCAGCCCCCACCCTGTACTAGTACTTGGGGTTCTTCCTCCCCGGTGCAGTACTCTGCACTTGCCCTTGTTGAACCTCATTAGGTTGCTCTTTGCTCAATTCTCCAGCCTATCAGGGTCACACTGAATGGCAGCACAGCCTTCAGGTGTGTCAGCCAATCCCCCCAGCTTTGTGCCATTGGCAATTCAATCTACCCCTTTATCCAGGTCACTGATAAACTAGTTGGATAAGACTGGACTCAGTCTGATCCCTGGGGAACACCGCTGACTATGGGCCTCCAACTGGATTCTACTCCACTTATCACAACCCCCTGAACTCTACCATTCAGCCAGTTCTCAGTCTACCTCACTGTCCATTCATCTAACCCATACTTCATAAGCTTACCTATGGATGTTAGGGGAGACAGTGTCAAAAGGCTTACTGAAGTCAAAGTAGATAACATCCACTGCTCTCCCCTCATCAACCTATCCTACCATGTCATCATAGAAGGCTATCAGGCGGGTCAAACATGACTTACCCTTAGTGAATCCATGCTGATTACTCCTAATGATTTTGAAAGGTACACTTTACATGCAGTTCTGACCCTTTTATCTGGATCTCTGTGGAGCTCTTGAGAAAAACAACATGACTTTCAATGTGGATGGAAGGAAGTTCTCTGCCATTGGAACAACAAATTTCATGTTGGTCTTTTTTAAGTAGCAATTCCAAAAATAAGCCTGTATTGCTTACAAGGAGGACACCTGGAAGTCAGACATTCTCATGTGAATGAGGAGTGAGGAAAACAGGAGCAAAAAGCTTTCACCATTGCCAGAGAGAGCAAGCAGAGATTCATGGGAAGAAAGATGTAAATTTAGTGTGTCTGTGTGAATGTCTCTAAACATTCTGTCATCCCAGTTGAAAATAAATAAATAAATAATCAACAAATCACATTTTAAAGTACAGGGCTCCTGCGCTGTCTCTACAGCAATGAAACAAAGACCTGAAAGGACAGGGCTACACAACCAGGGCAGATACCTAACCCTGAGGAGGCTGTGTGAATGCTGAAGCCTGACCTTTTTTCTGCTTTCCAAGTTACCCACTCAGTGCTTCACAATATTAAATTAAAATACACATTCTTATAAACCGAGTCCTTTATAAGGTAGGAAATACTGAAATAATACCATCCTCTTTACAATGAAACTCTACTTCTTCACTAAAAGGAATTTTGCTTAGGAACTCACAATAAGGTAAAGCAGCAGGATGCGGAAGAAATGTAAAATCTGGTCACTAAGGGAATTTGCTTTTAGGTCTTTATTTCACTGTTCATGTCTAGGGTTTTACACCTTTCTCTGCCAAACATTTAGCAGGGAAGCTGGCACAACTACAGTAAAACCAGTCTCTCCATCTGAACCTGCAAGAGACACCTGATGATAAAGTATATGAAAAAAAAACATGGTGTGCAAGTAAGTCCACAAATAAGACACACGGCAATTTATAAGACATAAAAGTCTTTCCCACTCCTCCTTCCATACACAACTTCATTAATTGTGAAAATAATCAGTCTTTATATTACAAAACTAGGACAATTTCTTGATAAAAAAAAAAGGGGGGAAAAAAGGGGATGTTTCTATGGGAAAGATGGATAGAGTACAAAAAATAAATGAAAGAGGGAGAAAAATAAACCCAAGAAAAAGATTTAGTTAATTAAAAAGAAAACTAGTAAAGACCAGGATCAGGAAATAGCAGTTTGTATCAATCTATTTAACTGATGGATAATAAGCTCCAGAGGGAGAAATTAAACTAGTAGTATGAGCCTTCAAGTCTCAGAAGAGAATTAAAAAGCATAATGTCTCCTGTTGGGAAGACTGAATCTTTCATTTGGTTTAGACAAATACAATTTATAGCTTTGGCAGCAATAAGTATTTTTTTAAAGACTAAAATACACATTTAGATTTCATATTTGCAGCTTTCATAAAGCAAACTTTGTGTTTCAGCTGATGGGAATACTTCGAGAAATAATATTGCCCTTATCCTACAGGTACGCAGACAAACACACAACTGCAAGATCAGCAGCTGACCACTTTTCTCAGACTTCTGAGACCACAGCCATTAAAGTGTCCCACAAAACCACATAACTGAGAAACTTAAAAACAAAACCAACCAACCAAAAGGAATCCAGACAACCAAGAAAAACAAAACTGCCCAAAAGAAAGATAATCTTTCTCCCTTTAAATGGTGGCCTAAGTGCATAAAGTGTCACAAATCCACACTATCTAAACACAATTAAGGAATATACTAGATCTCCTTAGGCCATGACAGGAGGCAGCAGAGACAGTAAACAAATTTTACTCTTCATTTAAGGTCTCTTCTACCAGAACAGTGTGAAGCAGACTTGGCGCAAATGAGAAGGCCAGTGAAACCAGATACACTTTGCTCCTCCTGAGCCAAATCACTGCTGAGAATTCATCAGCAATCCATAATATGCAAAGAATGATGGAAGTGATTCTATACCATCTATGATGCACAGGTGTCTTTAATTACATTTTACAAGCATGAGAACAGCAGTCATTGGATAGACACCATTAAAAACAAGAAAAGGTTAGAACACAAGAAAAACTGAAGTTTGGCAACAAAGAACTCCTGTGTTCCCAAGGAAAGAGACACATTTCATCTTAGTCAGAGCTGCCTGGACAAGTATGTCCTCTTCCATTTAGGGTAGGGTGGGAGGAAGGCTGAATGAACTGCTCTTTTGCACAAGCTTTCCCAGATGCCCCTGATTATCCCCCCAGATGTGGGAAATGCATCTATCTGATGTGAAGAAGGATGAAATCAGGAGGTTCTGTAAACCCTCACTGAACTCTGCCACTGAATACAAAGATTTATGCCTAGGTTTATCATAACAAAAAAAAAGACCCCAATTTTTACTTTTTATTAAGTATCTGAATAGCAAGTAATGAACAAGATGCTGTTAATAAACAGTGTTTACAACGTATCTCTGCAGTAAACCTCAAATTTAAAAAGTCAGTTTACAGAAGGACCCAACATTTTTTGCTGATAAGGGAAAGCAGATTTTTCCTTCAGCAGCTTGAATGTATTCCAGCTACAGAAATCAATAGCTTCAGAGGTCAACAATGCAGAGGTGCTGAGGCTGAATCCTGAAGTGAATAGAAGGCAGCTAATACTGGAAAAATGCCAAAGCTACACTGAAATTATTGGTGGCACCCTGACCTGACACAGCAAACAGAGGAGGAGATGTTGGTTAAGTTTTCAGTAAAAATGCCTGCAGTACTGGAAAAGGGCAGAGCAATAGCAGGAAAAGCAAGATATTATTAGCACTTTCAGCCAAAATGGGTTCTGTCAAGGCAACATGACTGCTACAGTTGGAAAAAGCAAGCACTGCTTTTCCTGGCTGATACAATCTGTGACGAGGAGCACCGAAAAGTATCAGGTAGTAGTAAAAAGTTTTTAGCTCCAAAGCTTATAAAAACCAGCTGGGTCAAAGAGCAGACAAGCAAACCCCATTTGAATGGGTGTGTTTATTCAGAAAAATGAAAAACTGGGGGATCATGGCAAGATGTGCAGATGAAAATGGGGAATGAAAGCAACAGAAATTAACAGAATTAGAAGGCGGAAAAGCCTCTCCTTTGTAGTGTGACTCCTTGACTAAGTAGACAGCAAGGAGTGTCAGATGGTGTCTGCTTGCCACTCTGTTTTCACAGAGCTCTGCAGAAAGGACACCACTATCCTACTCACTTAGGACCAATTCTCCTGCTAGAAGATTCTCTCAGCAACCCAATTCCTGAGGCCAATTATCATGCATGTTTAATTCTAGGCATATCCATTACTTCCACTGAGAACATGGAGAAGGACAGTGCCACAGCCCTTTTCCCATACCATAAAAAAACCCTCCCACCTGTGTGCTGTGGCTTTTTGGAACATCCACCAGGTCTCCAGCCTTGGTCTGAAGTTGCCCCTCAGCTGCTGTAAGCAAAAGAGCTACTTGTGCTCTTTTGTTTAGCCACCACCTTTGCAGTTGCTCTTGAGTCCTACATGAATTTCTTCCTTTCAGCTGGGACCTTCCCCAGACTCACTTCACCAAAGCATGACTGGCTGAAAGTCCCTCAAACAGTGAAGGAAAGAGTGGTGAGAAAGAGGTGCTCACTTTCACTGGAAAAACTCATTTGATCAGACTATGGAAAGAAGAGGAGAAATAAATTAACCCTAGTAGGCGAGAGTGATCACATAGCACATAAACTTGGCAATCCTGCTGTGGAAAATATCTTCAATTAAAAATGAAATTGAGAAAAATATGCTTTTGCCATCTTGGTTAAACTAAGCAATACCTTTATAGACCCACTGACTTCACCAGGATTTTCCCAGAAGGCAGATAATACTTAGCATCAGGAAGACAGAAAAAATGGATTAGGACATCACATCCATTTGGGTTGCAGCAAATGGATGCCTCATAGATCAAAGCCACATTATACTAGGCATTGAGCAAAAACCCCACAAAGCTCACCCAATGAGCTGCTACTTACACACTTGCAGAAACACTGGTAAATACAAATGCCTGGGTAGAGCAGTGTTAGTAACAAATCTGCAGGATAAGCAGAAGCCACAGCATACAATCGTTAGATCATCTTCAAGTGGTTTTTTGCAATTTTTTAATAGAAAATAAAATTAATTACCCCTAATTTCCTTTAAATATATGTCAATACAACTCTTGTTGCCCTCAGTTTTCCATTTTTAGTCAGTGCTTAATGCATTCCTCTGCCCAACACATCTTCCCAATTCTGAATCCTCTCTTTTCCCACCCTTCCTCAGCCACCCCCTCCCCCCCAAAAAAAAAAAAAATACCTTTTTTTTTTAAAAAATCAATCTTAACTAAAATTTGAAATT
>NDXB01016342.1:90573-102714 GCA_002631895.1 Agapornis roseicollis
CCCCCCCCCCAAAAAAAAAATATACCTTTTTTTTTTAAAAAATAATACTGAACTAATGTTTGAAATTTCCTGTTCGGTTCCCCCTACCAATGTGCACAAGGACTTCCTCAGAATGCAGCTCCATTTCAGGATCTGACATTAACCTCTACCAGATCACAGTCACAATAACTTGGTATTTATTTCATTGCTCAAAATACAAAATTTGTCCTATATAACATGACAAACAGTTTGTTCTGTAAATTAGAGACACTGTTGCTACTGAATAAGGAAATGCATATAACTCAATATAATTAAACTGAGAGGTTAATATCACATTCCTAAGTAACATAGCTCTGCTAATGTCAATTATTCTTTGCAAACACAGTATGAGTTTTGATTAATGAAATGAATCAGGTGAACCTGCACCAGTGCATAAACCCATAGTACTATGTATGACCTTGAGGTGATTGACTGCATGTTTCTTTCCCCAAAGGGTATTTTCAGTTTTTTCACTTTCTTGTTCAGCCTTTTCATAACCATGGACTGTAAAGAGTCACTTGGAATAGTCATACCCAAAGAAGAAAAAAAAATTGAGCACACAGATGGCTTTTAGCTCATGCATCAGGGCTCAGACTACACTACAAAAACAAATAATCTTTCTGAAGCAGAAGTCCTGAATGTCAAAGAAGAAAATAATGTATCCTCCAGACTAAGATGCAAAGTGGGAGGCAACACAGCACAGACAACACCTGTTTGCCTCCTTAAGCCTTCAGACTCTCTGGTTATCTTCTCTGATCCTGTTTCTGCTTTCCCTAGGGAAGTCAGTGCTTCATGTGTATTAAATTCATCACAGAGCTTTTACTGCACAAATGGGCCTTGCTGCTAAAGTGCCTCTAGCAATAGTCTGATGTAGCTGGCTGCATCCTGGCAACATTTTCAACATTACCCTACTGGATAGGAAAGGGCAATGTCCATGATTTTTTTCAGAGGCAGTCAGGGGACTACAGTACTATGCTACAGAAATGACATGTATCTTACATGTATGGCACATTAGATATAAAAGAAATGCTTCTACTGGCATGTTCTACATTGAGCTCTCACTAAAGCAATGTCATAAATTGGTAGAAGAGGCCCTTAATTTGATTTCTTCAATAAAAACCAAGAAAAGTCTAAAAGCCTTAAAAAACAGATTATTTTTTCCTACCAAATAGTTGTATTTAATTCGGACAAAAGAAGCTTGCTTGAATGACAGAGTTTACTTAGCATGAAGTTTTAAAATAAGCTGAGTGCCATACAATCATGACTATGGGAAGAGCAATGTATATTCTGGGACTGACTTACATAGAACACAGAGCTGATAGGATTACCTGGCACTTTTCAAATGCATGTAACCTCACTGAACTTTTCCATGTTTCATGAAACTGAGTTTATTTAAGCGGTCCAGCCAAAACTGTTCCGCAATCTTTGGAAAAGCACTGCAGAAAACCACTCCAGCCTTGCTGCTTTCTCATTTCTCTGGAAGGAGGGAGGAGAACACTCACACTGGTACTGCACAGCCAGTGAACTGCCTGACAAATTTAATTCAGCAATACAAATACAACTCAGCTCAGAGACATGCCCAAGATCATATTTCCATTTGATTAGCCAAAGCACACGGAGTTTGTGCTTACTGCAGGAAGACAGAAAACAACTTGATCTGATAGTAAGGCAAGCAGTTGAAATACTAACCCCTCAACACTGTGGAAGAGATTTTTAAGTGCTAGAGTGAGTTCATACCACATCACCACTCTGCATTACATGGCTGAGGCATTTTTGATCTAGAGACTGTGAAATCAGACTTACTGCCAAAAGACAGACCCATACTGCACCCCTACTGCTATTTCTCCTAGACATCTCTTATCAATTTCTGGTTTGGAAAGCTGGGAAAGGAAGGCCTAGAGAGCCTTTGTTCAGACTCTATTGTCCATAAGCACGTCCTTGTTCTGGCTTCCTGTACATCCCAGCAGTTGAGCCAGAGAACAGAGCTATGCAGTTCCTCTCAACCTCAAGAGCTTCTTGTTGAAGTAAAATATGACAGCGTCCTAAGGACTTTGCTCAGAGGGAAAAAATGACTGTGCACTTTCACAATGAAAGTAAGTGTGTGCAATTGTTCACAATAACTACCTCTGTTTCCTTCCACAAAATCCCAGACAAAAACATTTTCTAGAGCACAGGGAACACAAATTCACCTGTAGGTGAATTTGACTGAGAGACTCCACAGATGAACATGGTTCTGTCTGCTCTGCTCTCCCCCCTCTCCAGACTCCAATACAGTGCCAGCTGGGCTCAAAATGCTACAGTGATATTCTCTTGGCAAGGCTTTTTACAACATGTTTAAGAAAACTAATTATTAGAAACACAGCCCACCTGCTGCATATGCTCTTCCTCACTCCAAAATTAGTTGGGTTATCAGACAGAAGGGAAATAACAGTAGGATCAACTTCTAACTTGCAGGTAATAACAGCCTCATCAAAACTAAGGCAATTAACACCATCATGGATAATTATGAATCTAGCATACCTGCTAAAAATCACAAGAACACGCGAGCTGTAATCTTCTTAAAAATTTGCTTCCCATTGAAATAAAAGCATTAAACTTCTAAATAGTAGGTTAAAGTAAAGGCAATAATTTGTTTCCAGCTGGTACAATCATTTAATAAAATGCCTGCTGTGTCTCCGGGGATATTCTTCTTTCCCTGGCAACAAACATAATTACACTGGTTTTGGATCACCGGTTAAGTCCATCACCAAAGTGTTTTCACCATAAATACAAGACATTCAAAACGAGTAATTTGTCATGTGGAAGATAAGGAATTAAAACAAGCATCCTAAAATGTCCAAAAAAATCTAGCAGAAGCTTGAAGTCACTTTGCTATTATAACTATTCATCTAAACAAAAAAATCAGTCTTGCTCTCTTCTCAACCAAATCTAAACTCCATGCTTTGTAGGTGTTAAAATTAGCACCTTCAAGCTGCAAAGAGGTAAGGAGAAGAGACAGCTTCTGAACAGCAATAGGCTGGATGCAAATACTACCTAGAGCTGTAGTTAATTACCACACTGATGTTAATTGGCCTTGTTTGTCAACAGACAAAGAAGAATGAGGTGCTAGGCGCTCCTGAAGGGTTAAAGGAGTGCTGTTTGTAAGGCTCCTTTCTTTAAAGATACTATTTACATAATGTATAATAACTACTTCTCATCTTCAGGCTCCAGTGCAAATATTTCAATAATAAAAATAAAAGTGATTATATTGTTGGATTTTGGTTTGGTTTGGGTTTTTTTAATCCTAAAGCAAAAATAAGAGAAAAGAGAGGAATAAAACTGTCTATGGCAGAACTGTCCAGTGGTACAGTACATTTTTCAACATTTTGATGAAGCCGTTTGTTTGGACAAAATTGCTGTGTTTATGAAACTATGTTATTTAGCACTTTAAGCCTGTAGCTGACATGCATTGTTCCCAAGCAGTGTGATCAAATTTGAATAGTAGAAAGAACACACTTTGTTTTATTTTTCATAGAATCACAGAATCATAGAATAGTTAGGGTTGGAAAGGACATTAAGATAATTTAGTTCCAACCCCCCTGCCATGGGCAGGGACACCTCACACTAAACCATGTCACTCAAGGCTCTGTCCAACCTGGCCTTGAACACTGCCAGAGATGGAGCATTCACAGCTTCCCTGGGCAACCCATTCCAGTGCCCCACCACCCTCACAGTAAAGAACTTCCTTCCATGTCAGCAACAAAGATGTTGAACAAGACCAGTCCCAACACCGATCCCTGAGGGACACCACTCGTTACTGGTCTCCAGCTGGACATTAAGCCATAGACCACAACTTTTTGCATATGGCCATCCAGCCAGTTCTTTATCCACCAAGTGGTTCACCTATCAAATTGATGTCTCCAATTTAGACAATGATGTCGTGTGAGACAGCGTTGAATGCTTTGCACAAGGACTTTGGGGTACTGGTGAATGAAAAGCTGGACATGAGCAGGCAATGTGCCTTCACAGACCAGAAAGCCAATCAAATCCTGGGTCACATTAAAAGAAGTGTGATCAACAGGTCCAGAAAGGTGATTCTCCCCCTCTACTCCACTCTGGTGGAACCCCACCTGAAGTACTGCTTCAAGCTCTGGAGCCCTCAGCACAGTAAAGACACTAACCTGTTGGAGCGGAACCAGAGGAGAGCCACAAAAATGATCAGGGAGCTGGAGCACCTCTCCTGTGAAGACAGGATGAGAGAGCTGGGGTTGTTCAGCTTGGACAAGAGAAGGCTTTAGGGACACTTTATTGAGGCCTTTGAATACTTAAAGGTGGGTTATGAGAAACACGGGGACAGGCATTTTAGTAGGGCCTGTTGCAATAAGACAAGGGGCAACAGTTTTAAAACAGAAGATGGGAGATTTAGACTAGATATAAGGAAGAACTTTTTTAAAGTGAACTGTTTTTACAACTGTAACAGGTTGCCCACAAAGGTGGTGGACACCCAGTCCCTGGAAACATTCAAGGTCAGGTTGGATGGGGCCCCGACCAACCTGACCTAGTTGAAGATGTCCCTGCTTACTGCAGGTCCCTTCCAACACAAGCAATTCTATGATTCTGTTAATAGTCATATGAAGTTCTCAGCAACTGCATTCATTACTCTGTTAGGTAAAATGTAGCAGCAATATAAAAGCAGCAGTAAATAAATATGTCAGGAAATTTTGTTGAGCAACAAAAATTTGTACTGGAAAGTGACATGTATATAACAACACAAAAGCATATTCAAACCCCAGCTATTTATTACTGACTACAGCTTTACTAGGGGGAAAAAAACCCAAAAACAAATGTTGTCTTGCTAACTGTCAACAGTAAGGCTTTTGATTAAATAACTGGTCTGACTTTTCCTGCTCCCAGCAGTCCGAGAATAGCAACAACTTCAAAATTTGCATGCATTTCCCAAAATGAGTAACACCTAGCCTGTCTCACTAGCCCATTATAGATATATGCTTTTGCCAAAGTAGTGCTTATTCTCACAGCCTGTTGATATTGCAGAAAACAAAGGTCCCCAGGCTGTTCCAAGTCAAGACTCACTGTAGAAGGGTAACCATGCTCCACCCTTTGCAGCAGCACTCAATCCCTCCAGTGATTACACTGGGGTTGCCATTGCCACATTCTTAAAGGCTAATCATAGGAAAACAAAAGGGACCTACTTGAGGTGGTCTGCGCTTCCTCTAGCTGGTCCACAGCAGTGCTTTCGAGCCACTGCTGACAATTATGGTACCCAAGCCATCTGGGAGCCATGGCACCTTGGCATCCAGATGCATCTTCCCAGCCAAGGCACTCATGGGAAGCCCCTTCCACTACTTGAGCTTCAGCACTGAAAGCAGTCTGTAGTATAGAAATTCCCTCAAAACCCTGGGCAAGCTCACTGTGATCTCAGATGAAGAGATATTTTTCATAGCATAACCTTTTCTCAACAACCTCTCCCACCCCTTTTCAAAATGAACTTGTCACAGGCCTATGGCCCTTACTTTCTTGCCTTTTAATAAAGTTCTATGCACATGTCACCTTTCCTTTTATTGTTCAGATTGACCCCTCCTTGAAGTAAGTAGTATGTAGAAACTCCAAGAGACATATTACAGGATAACCTTTAATTTAAGATAGAAAGGTCAGTAAGAAACACCAGACCCACAGTTCTGCTTATTCCTAGTGACTTTGTGTTCACCAGGTCTCTTTAGAGTAGAGCTGGCCAAGTAGGAAATACTAAGTTGGGCACAATTAAAATATTTCATGGGAATGTATCCATTTTCTCTAAATTAGGAGGAAATTATATAAAAATGAATATTCATATAAAGGTCAAGATGTTTCCTTTTGACATATGAGCTCTTCAGGATAAATGACATATATCTGTGGGGGAATCACAGCCGATTGTATGTTGTACATATGAAGAAGTCATTCATTTCCAGGGAGCTCCAAGTCTAAATGGACAAGGAAAATAAATGGGAATATAACATCCAAACACAGGACTAGACTGTAATAGTTTCACTCACATTAAAGAATAATTTTTTATATAAATAACCTTGCTGATGTCAGGATCACTGATGAAATACAGGACCTTGTTTGCCCCAGAAAGGTGATAGCCTGACTAAATGCAATCAAGTTTAGGAAAGGCAAATATCCCATGCAGCTTGTGATCTAAATATATTCAATGGCTTTACTTGTTTGCTACTTTTAGTTTCATCATAACTCCTGAAGATACCACTTTGCATTTACTTTGGCCAGCTTCAGCACAAAGCCTGATGTTTCATCCCTTCCTAATCTTTCACAAAGTGATGAGGTACAGCTGTTCAGATCTGTTTTCCAGAGTTTTGCTAGTCCTCCCTCTACAAAGTCTCTTCTGAATTTGATTGAGAAGAAATAATTAGCATTAAGTAACTTCAGGAAAGGCAACTATTCTGGATAGCTACAACTCATGAACTTCTTGCAGAAGGCACAATAAACTCCCAGCCACTTAGTGAGAGAGGGATAGTGAAATTCAGCATTTGCCAGTAACTTTTCAGAGGCTTTGGCATCCAGCAAGTCTCTAATTCATCATAGGCTTAGAGCTGTTCTGTAGCTTTTCACATCTATGCATTTGTGTTCTGCCTTTAATAGGGTTTTCCAGTCCAACCCAGTGGCCCTTCTGGAGAATGACCGATCTCTTCCAGCAGCCTTTTTCTTTCATTTTTGTATGAATTTGATGTTCATGACAGCACCAGACATACAGTCCTTGAAACCAAGCCTCCCTCTTCGTGCACTGAACAGACATAGCTAGCTCCAGCCTGCTTGCCTGCCTGGCCTGGAGGCAAGCAAAATCCATAACAGTGATAATCAAGCTCTTTAAAGCATTCTTTGCACTTGCACATACTAGGAAGAAATACGAGCAAGTGTGAGGCCACCATGTCACTATGACAACTCATATCCTTGGCTCTGCTGCTGAGTTACGAACCAATTTCTATTTGAGTGCTGTTTGGTCAGGTCTTCTCTTCAGTGGAAAGAAGGTATATACATCATCCATCTATTTCACAGGGGTCAATGACTCAAACATGGCAAATAAGCTACTGTAGCTGGCATCCATCAAATCCAAACCTGGAACATATAGAGCCTTTCCCCTGTTGGATATGAGTTACTATAATCAGCACTCTTTCAGGATAAGATTCCAGCTTTGCTGACATCAGGGGTGAATGGAGCAGAGATTTTACCTTCAGTGCTCAAAATCATGGAATTACCAGACATTCAGGTTTGTGGGGACCTCCCAAGGTCAATGAGCCCAGTCCCCTTCTCAGAGAAAGGCCAGGGCTTGGTCAGCATAAACTCTTGGCTGTACTAGAAGAAATAAAACTGATTGCTCTGTCTTCTTAGAAGAGGCTTTCAAATTAAGGCAACACTTTTTTGAATTTATTTTTCATTATATTCTGCTATCCACTCTCAGGTATACAGAACCTTTCAGTCCAAGATCACTCATCCTCTTACTGCACTGCAGTCACCTCCCAAAACACAATTTCCACAGCCTGTTTTCTGCACACCTTCCTGCCCCGACACTCCTTCAGAAGCTGCTGCTTTTTGCCTCCAGCCCTCAGCAACCGAGATCCTACCTCTCTGCCCACGGCTGATTTCCTTTTCTGTCCCTCAGGCCCAACGCCCAGCTTCTGCCCTTCCTCCCTCCGAGTGCAGCAACATCACTGGAGAGCCTGAACTAACAGCAGATTTATTAGGCTGGCCTCTGCTCCGCTGCAAATTGCACTTTTAATATTAGTGTGTCTCATTAGTGTGCACACGTGGGCAGCTGAGAACCAAAGGAAACACAGAAATCACTGAGCACTCCCATTACCAGGCATTTAAAAATCCTGCTTGTAGCAGTAGACATGCGAGGGAGACTAAGGCATTTTATCTGTACCTAAAGAAATCCGTGGCAAAATTTGCCAACTCTAATCTATACAGCATACAGGTCTGTTATCTACAAACAGCCCCCCGCAGAGACACTGTGAAGAAACCCTCCAGTCAAATGTGTCATGAGAAATAAAGCAAGGAAAGGTTTTCCCCAGATGAGGGGAAGGACAGAATCGTAGAAAGCAGAGGTTACACTTCCTTTTTTGGGAATGGCTCACTGTGGTTTTAAAGAACAAAAAATGTGGTGTGTCAGCCACTGGCAGTGGAAAATGGTAAGTTACACTATTTTCAGCTATAGATCTAAACCTTTGTTTAACTTGGCTTCTTCCCCAACCAGGTTACTCCGTAACCTCCTGTCCTCAGCAACACTACTCCCTCCTCCTCCTTTACAGCTAGACAGCAGGGCATTTAAAGCAGAAGACACTCTTGGCGGGGAGGGGTTGGGGGTCTGTGGGGTGTATATGTCATGCATTATGTCTCAGAAACAGTTTTACACTTTTAAACAGTCCATTTGAGATACCTGAAGTTCAGGTTGACTCCTACCTACTGCGTGCACTTGAGGAATCTCTTCTGATAGCATTAAGTTGCCTGTCCACGTAACACAAAATACTGGGATTTTCTCATCAGGGCTGCTGGGTGATGCCATGTTTACACTAACTGAATTCTGAATACTGATTCCACTTACATTATCACTACACGTTCCAGAAATTAGCACCTCTGAATTCTTGTATTGACAAGCCTGGCAAACATATTTTTGGTAAAGCATTACTGCTTAAACCACACACCCAAAATCTGCTGTCCATGGAAATTACAGCGAATTTCAGCCTCAAGGCTAAACAAACCAGGAAACCAGGTAGGAAAATAAAAGGAAAAACTCAGTGTAGGAAATATTACAGACAACCACCATTCTCTTATGCTCTTCTCTGTCATACATGCTCTCCTCTGGCTTTAGCCATGTGTTTAGATTTTGATGACATGAAAGGCAAGAATTCCTGCTGCTTCTTCTTGCATGTCAATACCATCAGTAACATCACTGTCTCATCACTGTCTATAATCTTGTCTCACTGATGACACTGAATGTCAGTTTTAGAACAAGCATTCAGTTAACATTTTCTATACCACAAAGACCTTAGGTTACTTTTTAATGTAATATACACACACATTCTCAGATAAATCATTTTATCTGCTTTTATGGCAGTATTGGAGCTACCTGTATCTCATAAGCAAAAAAACCCAGACTAACAAATCAGCTATGTAAACACAGTGAAACCCACCAAAGGGCCAAAGATTAAAAACACTTCTATTGCCATATGTAACTTCTAGTGTTCAGCTTTTCTGTGGAGCCCTTCTTCTCTCCAAATTACATGACCTTGTTTCAAGCCTTGGCTTTGAAGACAAGCATCCAACCTTTGGGAGGAAACCTAAAGCTCTCAGAGTAATGGGTACCTGGGGGTTAATGCATCTCTACTGCTCCCACAGGAACCTGCTTGGAGAATTTTAATGATATCAAAGAGGCAGTTCAGTTCTACACAGCAGGTTTAGCTCCTCCAGTAATAGACCACTGCCTAAAGCAGGGGTCCCACTTTTCTGGCCTAATACCCCAACCTTACACTCCTGGAACTAAGCAAACTTCTAAAGAGACATAGACCTTCAAATGTTGAGTCTTCTCCTGCCAGTGTAACTTCATGCACTATGTAACTGCAGAAGCAAAGGAAGGTAGTAAGGTAATAGCCTCCTTTAAGGCACTAAGCCTTTAGAGTGATTTAACATTATCCACAAAGTGCACCCTCAGCCCTTTATGGACATAGTACTTTTCCCCCAGTCAAGGTCTCTGGCCCAGGAGCTTTCTACCCAGCCCAGCCCTGCACTGCAAAGTTAGTTCATGGGAGGTAGACAGTGCTAGCAGAGGACAGGGTTTATGCTTGTTTTTCCCTGCAGTGTAATTCTACATTTTATAAGAGGGAATACATTTATTTTTCTTATTGGTACAGACGAAAAGACAATTGATAAAAGGGTAGATTTTTCTTCCTCTTTTATTTGTCTGCTTTTTGGTTTATTTTCTTAATAACCAATGGACAACAGACTTACTAGACAGATGCTTAACACTGTCAGTACCTGTGATGTTGATCTCTTTGCTTATTCACTTCATCTGCTCAGTTCAGTGTCTAGAGCTCAGTTTGGAGGCTTTGCACATTGAACATTTGCTCCAATCTCTACTTAATCTTTATTGCTTGCTTCTTTTCTTTAAGTTAAGCTTCTCCCATTTCATTCTTCCTGCTAGGATTGCTTTCCTCAGCTGCTTCTGCAGAGAGCTCTGGTGGCTTCCAGGAGGCACAGCTCCACTGCCCACAGTGACAAAGACATGAAGGGGCCCTCCACTGCTCCATCAATAGATTAAACCTCAGGAGCATCCTGTCCTGTCGCCCGTGGGACCTCCACGAAGGCTCTGCATAACTGGCATTCCAGACGACTTGAATTTGAGACTGCCTCCCACAGAGCCTGCTGTGAGTCAGCTTTGTGTGGTGAATGCTGGAAATGGGGCAAGACCTGCATTAACATAGCCTTGCAGTGTGCACAGGACTGAAGTTTCAGATAGGCAGTTTAAAACGGCCACATCTATGATCTGTCTGAAAAATTCCCAACCGGTTCTAGTTTGGCATTTGTTTTTCAGGAAGAAATAGGATCTCTTTGTGAAGGAAAAGCAGTCAACAAAAAAATACACAGAGGCCAGATTCCAATGACAAATAAAAAAGCTTTCACAAGACCAGGAATGGTAATTCTCCAAGCTGGAGGTGATCCTGCCTTTAAAACAAGATGTTTCATGTAGTCTTTGGGAAGAAAGTATCATGCTGATGGGCATGCATCAAGCTATCCATTGAAAGGTGGGGTGAGGGATGATGAACCTTATCACCAGCTGGATGAGGAGTAGGGTGTCTTAAACATCAGAAAGGATGGGGTAATAAACACCACTAATACAACTACCACCACCATAGGCCACAATTTTGAGTTACCACCAAAGTTGAGCCCTGAACATCTTTTACCTCCTTTACCAATTCTTTACCACAAAACACATCTTGAACAAACTAAAGACATGGTTGAACCTTCTGAAGTCACTACGCTATGGCTTAATCCACAATGGTAGGAACAGGAAATGTATCTGTTGATCAGAAGGCTACACTTGTGGTGTAGCAGGGAGTATTGCACGGGAAGAAGGATACCTGCCAGTCAGAAAGGTAGATGCTGGAGGGCTGATGATACAGAGCTGGTGTAGTCAGCACTAGCACTAGGGGTATAAATAATCCATGATGACCAGGAAGACTTTAGAGTCTGACAATAGAAAAAGAATCATAATGGTTATTAATAATTGAGTACATTCTCAAAGTGCCCTGGAGCACTATGAGTATTCCCTCAAGGACCATGACAAAGTGTGGCAGTGATCCTGTCCTGCACATCTAAAGCAGTGACTAGCTGACAATTTGCAAGAGCCCGGCGCTGGCGCCGGGGTTATCAAGTCAAGTCCAAGAGATAAGGCAGCCAACTGGCCCTGCAGCAACCACTGAGAGGCTGCTGCTGGCTGTGCTCTGTTTGCTTTTCTGCCTGCCTCCTGCTTCTCCCCTTTGCCTGGAGCTGCCTCCGCAAGCTGGCAGGGCCAAAGGGTGACAGGCGGGTGCAGCAGGCATGTGGTGCAGGCAAGGCACCAGTGAGTGCCATTGTCACTGCTTAGTGTCAGGGGCACCCCATGTGTGTACAGGATGGGGAGCCCCAGGTGCTACTGGGGTGTGTCAATACCTCCTCTAACTGGCATATATGGTGCAACAAGCAGGGGATAACTGGCATGGTGTGACCTAAAGGGCCAATACCACCATATGCACACACTTCCCATAGCCGTGTGCCTTCATGTAGCTGAGTTCAGGAAGAGACCCCCATCTCTTCATTCTCTCAGTCTCACCACTCAGCCCAGCTCTGTAAATATGTTTATTCCATAAACACACACTGACGTGTTACAGAGGGAAGGGCACATCCCAGCCTGTCACAACTAACAGGTATCACACTACACAAAATCAGGTCTGAAGTCCAGGTTCAGTTTAAATCTGCATGGCAACTCACGTTGCTATATTACACACAAACCAAGTTTTCCTCTTTTCTGCCACCCTTCATTAATTTTTCTGTGGCTTTGCTCCTTTACGTTGTATTTTTTTTTTTTTTTTTTTTGGA